>CAIGRF010224125.1:8647-32581 GCA_903798235.1 Fraxinus ornus | reverse complement strand
GATGAAGTCTCAGTTGTACATCTTGAAAAGGAGAGCAAAATCAATTAAGAGATATTTGGACAAGTTCAGTGTCGTGGTGGAAATTCAATTTAGTACAGTACCTCTTGTGACAGGTTTTGGGTCAGTTCCGGACATTGCTCAAGAGAGTGTTGGTGATCTCGCTTTGCCACCAAGTATATCGGATTCACTATGTTCACATACTAGTGTTGGACTCATGGAGCGTAGGTACAATGTTGGAGATGTCTGTAATGCATTTGGGATCGTTGAAAGTGACAGTTCTAGTAGGGGCCTTCTTGTCATGCATCTGGAATGGATTCTGCTACAGGGAGTGCTTTGACCTTGTTTGGTCAATAATCAATTCCTTGTTGAAATTTTGGGAACCTGGGTATAGGGTTCGAGTGTCGCTTGTGGATGTCGGGCAGAGGAAGATGTTTAGTGTGATGGAGAGTTTTAGTTACTGTTTGAGGAAGTTGGTCATTTCGATGCAGACGGAGTCATTTTTCATGTGGAGAAATTTTGAAGTTATATTCGTTGCACCGAAATTTGGGTCAAGGTAGAGATTGTTGGATTTTGTGACCAAAATTAGGTTGAGATTTTTGAGAATATATTTTTCCTTCTTTGCACGTATTTGAAATAAAATATTATTTCCTTTATTTCACATGTTTTATTGGAAAATATTATTTCCTTTATTTCACGTGATTTCTTTTTATCTTGTTTCCATCTTGGGTTTGGACATTTTCCATATAAGTAGTAGACTCTTTATTCAATTTTAAATAGAAGCCATTATTGCTGAATTCTTGTAATTTTCTCTCCATTGTTATTGAATAAAACATCGTTTCCTCTGCCAGTTTTTCTTCTCCTTCTTTACTTTAATCTTGTTCTTTTTCTTGTGATCTTTGTTATATCAATTTGTCATTAATCTCAATTCCTGCGTTCGAAGCAATTTTTCCAACGACCTCTAATACACTAAATACAAGGTAGGCAGGGAAGAGGAAGTGTATCAATTTTGTCATTCCAGTTGAACCTGGGTGATCGGGGACAGAATGCCAACACCCAGAAAATTTCAATTCACATAACAAATCCCAGATTTTCTGGGCAATTTCAGAATACTGTGGTGTATTTCATTCTTCTACCGTAGAAAGCTCTTTATTATTAACTATAACAACTCAGCTCTATGTATTGTACTCCTGAATGTTTTTGTTTCTCTTGGAAAGGCAGAGAGACTTGCCCGTAGGATTTCCAACTATGGGAGAAAATGAAATCCATACATTTTAGCATGAGGTTTGTCCTCCTTTTTGGTATTGTCCCTATTTTCTGTCAGTATCTAATTAAATGTAGGCGTATCATCTTGGTTTTATGTATCATTAATTCTTCTTCTTTTTTTCCATCTAAACACCACTTAACTGTTATTAATGACTTTTTCTCACTACCCTCTAAATTTTCTTCCTCTCTCTCACGCCTAGTGATGGCAACGGGGCGGGTCCCCGCCCCGCCAACCCGTCGTGCCGGGTTTTTTTCGCCCCATTCGGGGCGGGGCGGGACGGGTTTTTTTGCCATCTCTACTCACGCCATCAAATCTGTGTGAAAAAAATATAATGGCAGTTAAGTCATTTTTGGATGAAAAAGTAAGAACTGGTGTTCTATAAAATTAAGGTGACATGTTAACATTTGATTGAAGGGACAATTTAACAAATGAAATGGGAAATTAGGGACAATAGATCTACACACGAACGAACTTTTAGGCATTCATAAATGCATGATACATGTATACATGCATGGTTATGTGGAAAAAAATCTGGTCTAACAATTAGTTGAAAACAATTTGAGCAATATGGGTAAGAACATCTATTCGAGGACATGGGAATATGTCCATGATGTGATTATAATTAATAAAATTTTTACTCAAATCTTTTTGAAGTAACTTGAAAATTTGCAATACCGAAAGCAAGATAAAGTAGCTTACGTTCCCTTGAAGATGAGTTTCCTTCCCTCCCTCCTTGAGAATGAAGAAGAATATTTTATAAGCTGGAGTCTACCCACGATGAACCCATGTGCACTAGAGCATAAAAAAAATCCTGATCCGGTATGGGTGTTAGGTGCAAATTATACCGTAAGCGCACAATGTCAAATTTTATAATGTAATGGTGAAGTAGGATATCGAACCCACATGGATTGATGATCAAATATATATACTAAGTACTATGATTGAAATAACCCTCACTTTATTAAGAAAATCGAATTTTATGATATCAATGTAATTAATTAAATCTTACGTGGGAGTTTGACTAAATCAACTATTGAAAGCAAGTTTGTAGGGATTAAGGTAATTTGAGACAATCCTAGGGTTTTGATTTCATCTAACTAACAATTATGTTTCTTAATTCTCTAAATATCTCCAATTGGTTTTCCAATTTTATAAGCAAGAACCCTAATATATTTCAACTCCATCTCTCAAATGTCGAGTGAAAATTATTCCTAAATTTCAATTTCAATATCTCTATTCCGAATAAAAAATCTAAGAATTCATAAGTTCTATGGTTCTTTCTAGAAACGCCTCAAAGAATTTATACTTTCTCTTGAAACTTAGGTTGTGTTATTTTATGATCAATTCAAAATTTCTAGTCTCGAGTATCGAATCTTAAACATCAAATCAATCAATAAGTCAATGACTGTAAGATTTTATAGATGAATAAAAGTTATAAAAGGAGGAAAAACGAATGAAGAAGATGAGAAGCTAATTGATTCTTTTAAATAAGTGAAGTCACCTTACTTATTATCACAAGCATCAGTACAAATATATAGAAGAAAGAAAGGGGTAAAGAGGTAAAAGGACTATCCTAACAAACTATAACAGAAGGAATATCAGTGCACCAAACCATGTGCAAAGGTCACGAGCTGGGAGTGAGCTGATAGGTGCTCCTTCTTATGGAATATTCACAATCCCTGCTGATATACTTATTCTACTATACATCCTATCAGATAAGCTAACTACATTGATAAGTAATTCACATTATAAGTTCTAACAGCCCCCCTCAAGATGGAGGATAGATATTTTTTATTCCCATCTTGGAAAGGTGAGACCTTAAGGTGATGGAAGACAATGCCTTAGTGAACATGTCTACAAGTTGTGATTGAGTGTGAACATGAGATGTAGAAATGTGTCCAGCATCGATTTGATCCCTAATCAAGTGACAATCCAATTCTATATGCTTAGTCCCTTCATGGAATACTGGGTTGGAGGCGATATGCAATGCAGCTTGATTATCACAGTGTAAGGTTACAGGTTGAGAGTGATGAACTTGAAGGTCTTTTAGGATATACTTCAACCATGTAATCTCACAACACGTACTAGCCATTGATCTGTACTCTGCCTCAGCAGATGAACGAGATACTATAGTTTGCTTCTTGGATTTTCATGAGACCAATGAATCCCCAAGAAAAATACAATAACCAGTGACTGATCTTCGAGAATCAGGGCAAGCCGCCAAATCAGAGTCACAAAAAGCTCAAAGGGTTAACGAAGATGATGAAGAAAATAGAATATTATGCCCTGGAGCAAACTTCAGATACTTGATTACTTTGTAAACTGCAGCAAGATGTGTGTAAGTAGGCATTTCTATATACTGGCTGAGGTTCTGAATAGCATAGCAGATATCAGGTCTAGTCAGTGATAAATACATCAATTTTCCAATCAATTTTCTGTAAATTGTTGCATCAGATAGAGGTTTTCTTGTATTCTTTCCCATCTTTAAGTTCTGATCCATAGGTAATTTTACTGGCTTAGCTCCAAGCATTCATGCATAAGCCAATAAATCCAAGATATACTTGCGTTGAGATATCACAATTCCTCTGCTCGATCTTCCAACCTCTAGTCCTAGAAAATACTTTAAGTCACCTAGTGCTTTGATTTTGAATTTGCTACTGAGAAACTTCTGAACTGTGTTTATTTGCTCCAAATTGGATCCAGCCACTACAATGTCATCCACATAAATGAGTAAGGCTGTAAATGAGTGATTCGTGACCATAGTGAAGAGGCTGTAGTCAGCCTTTGAATGTGAGAACCCAAATTCTATAAGTGCTGCAGAAAATGTAGAATACCACTGTCTTGAGGCTTGCTTCAAGCCATAGATACTTTTCAATAGTTTACAAACTTGATTGGAGGTTCCTTTTGTATAGCCTGGGGGTCTTTGCATGTAAACTTCTTCGTGTAGGACTCCATGTAGAAAGGCATTACTTACATCAAACTACTTCAAGTGCCATTTCTGAATTGTTGCTATTGCCAGTAAACACCTAACTGTTACAAGCTTTGTAACAGGTGAAAAGGTTTCATTGTAATCGATTCCTTCCCTCTGGTTATATCCTTTAGCCACAAGCCTTACTTAGTACCTTGCTATGCTCCTATCTGAATTGTATTTTAGCTTGTACACCCACCTACATCCAATGGCTGTCTTTCCTGGTGGGAGATCAGTGAGGATCCAGGTTCTATTTAACTCAAGGGCCTCTATATCCGAATTCATTTCTTTGCACCATTAGGATCATTCACAGCTTGAAGGTAGGTGTTAGGTTCAAAATGAGTACAAATAGAGTTTGAGAAAGCCTTGAATTAAGGTGACAATTTATGGTAGGAAATTGTATTAGATAATGGAAAAGCCTTACCTGTAGAGACTGGAGACCTTGCCTTGAGAGACGATTGGGATTGTTGATTTGATGCAGCCTGGTGACAGTGAAAATCTTGTAAATATTGGGGTACTTTCCTGACTCTTGCAGATTTTCGAATGATAGGTGATATCGTGGGTGATGTCTGATGTTCATTATCATCAAGTACAGGGCTATCAGGAATGGTTTGATCAGGTACATTAGGGCTAGATAAATTAGGGATTTCATCAGATGTTGGTTCACAAGTATAATTGGAAACATTAGGGAGTGATCCGGTAAATTCAAACTCAGCGTTATCAACTAGTTTTTTCAAACGTTTTATAAGGAAAAAGGTCTTCATGAAAAGTAACATCCCTAGATATAAAAATGGTTTTAGTTTGTAAATCCATCACTTTATATCCTTTCACCCCAAAAGTATAGCACAAGAATGTGCATTGACGACCTCTAGGGTCGAATTTCTTCCTTCCATATATTAATGTCGAGGCAAAACAGAGACACCCAAAAATCCTAAGATGAGAATATGAAGGTGAACACTTGAATAAGACTTCAAAAGGTGATTTATTTTGTAACAAAGGTGTGGGGATTCTATTTATCAGATATGTTGCAGTAAGGATAAATTCGTTCCAGTAAAATAGTGGTAATCCTGATTGATATTTCAAGGCTCATGCAACATTCAATAAATGCTGATGTTTCCTTTACTATGCTATTTTGCTGGGGGATTTCAACATAGTTTTTTTGATGAATAATTCCCTTTTGATTGTAAAATTCAGTCAGCTTAAATTCTAGTCCATTGTTACTTCTCAATGTTTTAATTGAAATTTGAAACTGATTTTCCACCATTTGAACAAAGGCTTTAATTGAGTGGGAAACATTAGATTTTCTTTTAAGTAAATATACCCAAGTAGCTCTTGAAAATCATCTACCACTGAAAGAAAATATTTGGATCCATCATGTGCTATTATGGGGCAAGGACCCCACATATCACAATGGATCACATCAAAAATCTGCTTAGTTTTATGTGAACTTATGGGGAAAGGATTCTTGTGTTGTTTTTCCAATGGACATACAATACATGGGAGTTTATTATCATTCTTGAAATGGAAAGTAACAGAATCATCAGTGATGAGTTTCATTTTGGAATCAGATAGGTGTCCTAATCGATAGTGCCATAGTTGTGATTTAACATCAGATTTAGTAATAGAAGCAGCTGCAAAATGTTGTCTAAGATTAAAGGTTGATAGCTTGGTAACTAAGGCAGTGAGTGACACTTTGTTCAGCAAGAGTTGATACAGTCCATTCCAGGCTTCACCCTTCCCAATCGTCCTCCAAGGCAAAAGGTCATGCACAAAGTAAGCATCAGGCATGAATATTAAAAAAAAGGAATTTGCTGTGTTAATTTTTTGACAAATAACAAGTTGAAGTGAAAGTTAGGGACATATAACACAACCTTGAGGAGTAAAGAATATGTCACTTGTACTTCACCAGAGTATGTAGCTGGAACCACCTCTCTAGTGGGTAATTTCACTGAGAGAGAGAGGCTCTTGCTTTGTGGAGGTAAAAAGGGTGGCATCACAGATCATATGATCCGTCGCACCAGTATCAATGATCCATGGAGTAACAGCAGAATTGTAAAAGGGTGCAACAAGTAAACAAGGTGTTTTACCAAATAAGTCAGTTTGTAGATTAGTTTTTGAGCGGTCAATGGTTTGCACATGATTGACACAGTTGTGATCTATGAGTTATCCTTGGGTCAAAGCAAAGTAAGGAACTCTTGATATTAGTTAAAGAGACTGGCCTCTCATTGTCATCCTCCATCACACTTGATTGAGTTGCAAAACTCCTATCTCTTCTATGGCCTTTGTATAATTTGTGATTTGGAGGGTAGCCGTGCAACTTGTAACACTTTTCCATGGTGTGTCCTATCATATTGCAGTGTGTACAAATAGGAAGCTCAGTGTTCCCCACTTTAAAACATTTATCCAAGCTATGACCTGGGATTTTACAATGTGTGCAGTATGGTTTATCTCTTTTGCCAGTGAAATTCGATCTTCCATAGTTGTTGGTTCTGTTATCTCCATAACTTTTTCTAGTTGCCATTGCAATAGATTCATTGTTCACAGCAGCATAGGTTATTTGCTTTTGCCTTTCTTGTTGCTGTATGCATGAAAACACTTTGTTAACTGGTGGAAGAGGTCAAGCATCATCAATTGAGCCCTTGTGTTATCATAGATCTCATTTAGCCCCATTAGGAACTTAATCACACAATCACGCTGGTGTCTGTCAACCAGCACTTTCAGTTGTCCACAACTACATTCAAGGATGGGATCATAAATGGATAATTCATCCCAAATAGTTTTCAGTTTACCATAGTAAATACTCACAGAGTCACCTTCTTGCTCCAAATCAGCCAATGCCTTTTTTAACTCATATAACCTGGGTCCATTTTGTTGGGTAAAACGATCTTTAAGTTCTGACCACACTTCACTTGCCTCATCCATGAATACAACACTGGATCTGAGAGGGGGAGATAAAGCATTTTGAATCCATGACACAACCATGTCATTGCATCTCTCCCAAGAGTCGAAAGAAGTGCTGCTTGGTTCAGGTTTTGGTAATGTTCCATTAATAAAGCCAAGTTTTTTTTTAGCTCTGAGGGCTCTCCGGAGTGCCCTAGACCAGGTGGGATAGTTTTTTGTAGTTAATAATTCTGTCACAAGAACAGCTCTTGGGTTGTCTGAGTTCTCTAATTTGTAATGGTCTGAGAGGTCAAGATTCTGAACAAGGATAGTATTTTCATTGGTAGCCGAATTCATATCAGCAATAGTTGTCATTTCTATGATACCATGTAAGATTTTATAGATGAATAAAAGTTATAAAAGGAGGAAAAACGAATGAAGAAGATGAGAAGCTGATTGATTATTTTAAATCAGTGAATTTACCTTACTTATTATCACAAGCATCAGTACAAATATATAGAAGAAAGAAAGGGGTAAAGAGGTAAAATGACTATCCTAACAAACTACATGTGCAAAGGTCACGAGCTGGGAATGAGCTGATAGGTGCTCCTTCTTATGGAATATTCACAATCCTTACTGATATGCTTATTTACTATACATTCTATCAGATAAGCTAACTACATTGATAAGTAATTCACATTATAAGTTCTAACAATGACCACTAATTGAAAGCATAAGTATAAATAAGATCAATAAACTTAAAAGAAAACCTCAAAGAAATAATTATTGAAACTCAAAAAATAATCTCAAGTTTAAATTACATCACCTAGATGAAAGATTTAGTTCATGATTGTAGAATAAGAAAAACTAGAATTCATAATCATGAACATAAAGAAGAAAAGAGATAGAAGCTATTTTTGGAGTTTGGATCAATCTTCTTCTCACCGTTCCTCTCACTCAATTGCTTGATCTCTTGATTTTGCCTTGTCGAAATCTAATTAAAACGTGACGTCGAGAGTTTATTTTTCCTTGTTTAATGTTTGTCTCGAATTAGGAGTGTTATGGTCTTTTTCAGATTAAGAAATAACCTAAAGTCCATGGCGCAGCACCGATTTATAATCCTGGCCGGCACCTGAGCGATGTGGTCCAAACACATGGGCACTAGTTCTCTGAATTCTATTCTGCCGGTCTCGGCACAAAAATCTGTAAGTTTTCTTCCTTCTGCCATGTGAGTGGCGCCTAGAGCCCGCCTGCCTTGTCTTTGAGTTTCTTTGTTTTCCTCTTCATGTTTAACTTCTTTCTTTGCCTTCTTTGCATGGTTCCAAGTCCTATTCTCCTTAATTCATATTGTCATTTCTCTTTGGTGCTTCACTCTCATTTTTTTACCAATTCAACTATCCTACAAAACAACACCAAAATACAAATCAAAATGTTCTACAACTCTTAAGGATAAGTAAAATCTCAAATCTAATGGTATAAAAAGCATAAGTGAAGCACACTCATCAATGGGAAATGACTTGTCTAGTCACAAAGATGAGCAATAAGTCCAAGAAATCAAGGGAGGGATTGGCTCCTGGTCCCCATCAATAGTCCACTCAACATCTTGTCGGAACTTCATCTATATCATAGTTGAAAGTACAGCTAGATTTTAGTTATTGCTCAAATGAAAAATAGTAAAAACAAGCAAAAATGATATATTAAAAAAAAATAGTAGCAACACTAAGAAACAAAGTTCAAGAACCTTAATAGTACAGACTATAGCAAAACCACAAATTTTGTCTCTACAAGGGATGTTTTTCTTTTACGAACACATAATGAGATTAAAAGTTGCACGAAAAGGAGACCAGCACACAAGAAACTATCACTCGACCAAGAAAGTGAATTTTAGAGCAATAGTAGCAAAAAGCAATTTTGACACCAAACTCAAGTTTAGAGCATACAATAGACACAAAAATAACTGCAGTAGTTTCTAAATTAGCAATTCATTGTTCTAGTGTAGAGGAAACAATAAACCGCCTTTATTAGCAAACAACAATAGTTCATTAGCAAAAGCAGTAGCAATAAAATATGATCTTAATATTTCGAAAATGATGATTGATTCATGCATTTCGTTCAATACTTTAAATTTCATGTATTATGAGCAAAGTAGAGATGCCATAGCTAGCATTGGCTCTGACTATAAATGACGGAACTTTCATAGTCTCCGTTGTTATTTGTTGGTTAAAAATATTAAGGAGGTAAAGAATTATGTTCATAGGTATCGTTCAGCGTGGAAGATGAATGATTGTACAACTATGCCACATGAGTGGACACACTAATGTAGGGTTAATTACCCCAATGGTCACTGAACTTTACCTAAAGTTTCCACCAGAACTTTAAAAACTACACGGTTAGTCACTGAACTTTTGAAACTGCAACCCCATCCATCACCGAACTAACTTCTGTTAAAATGCTTGACAGAACTGATGATGTGGCTAATGAAATATCTTACGTGACACGTTTGTGAGTGACGTGGAATTTTTGGTGATGGATGGGATTGTAATTTCGAAATTTTAATGACTAACCGCATAAGATGTATAAATTTTAGTGACGTGGTGGAAACTATAGGTAAAGTTGAATGACCCGTGGAAAGCGTAGGTAAAGTTCAGTAACGGTTAGGGTAATTAACCTACTAACTGTATAAAGTTTAGTGACCTAGTGGAAATCGTAGGTAAAGTTCAGTGACCTGATGGAAACCGTAGGTAAAGTTCAGTGACGGTTAGGGTAATTTACCTAAGTTTGAAGCTAAGTTACTCCGGACATTTATTGGGAATCTCTTTATCGTAATACATCAAAATAGTCTGACTAGTAAGTCTGTTTATTGTCCCAGAGGCATCGTAATGCCAACACTATTTTGGCATCTCTTATTCACAGATTTTGTGGTGTCAAACTAGCGTGTGCATACATCATAATTCTTTTGTCCAAAATTGAATAACATGGAAATCTAATTGACATTTCTTTTTCAAAAACCCTTCATTGATAATGTTGTGCATCTTATAGAGGATGTTGTATCTATGATGTTGGCACGTGATAGTCTTGAGTAATATATTTTAGCAATATATTTTATATTTCCCATGTCTGGGACATAGACTCCCCATGTCCCAAGTATTTATGCTTTAAACTGAATTCAACATCTGGACATCAGGAAAGAAAATTAATCATACATGTACATCTAAAACTTAGTCATTATATATTGGTCATTCTTCGATTTAAGAATCCTCAGAAGTAAACCAGGAAATGAATTTTTTTAAATAAAATCCCTCACATTGTATAAAGTTAGTTTTTTGTAGTAAGACTGCAACTCCATCTTCACAAATAGATGTCATTATTGTTAAAATATATTGCTCAAAACTATCACCAGCCAGAACCACAGATACAACATCCTTTGTAAGATGCTCAGCACTATCAACGAAGGGTTTCTGAAAAATAAATGTCAATTACATCTCTATGTTATTCAATTTTGGACAAAAGAATTATGATGTAAGCAGACATACTAGTCTAACACCACAAAGCCTATGAACAAGAGATGTTAAAACAACGTGGCATTGCGATGCCTCTGGGACAATAAACAGACTTACTAGTCAGACTACTTTGATGTATCACGATAAATAGATTCCTAATAAATGTCTGGAGCAACTTAGGTTAATTATCCTAACCGTAACTGAACTTTACCTACGGTTTCCATTTGAACTTTTCATACGATTTTCACTAGATCACTGAACTTTGTACATCATATGATTAGTAGGTTAATTATCGTAACCGTCACTGAACTTTACGTAAGGTTTCCAGCAGGTCACTGAACTTTATACATCTTATGCAGTTAGTCATTGAACTTTCGAAACTACAATCCCATAACGTCACTCACAAATGTGCCACGTAGGATATTCTGTTAGTCACATCATCAGTTCTGTCAAATTTTTTAATGGAAGTTAGTTCGGTGATGGATGGGGTTGCAGTTTCGAAAGTTCAGTGTCTAACCACGTAGTTTTTAAAGTTTAGTGACATGGTGAAAATTTTAGGAAAAGTTCAGTGACCATTGGGGTAATTACCCCCACTAATGTAAAAGAACTCTTATTAATTTTCTAGTTCATTTTCTGAAAGAAACAGTATTCTTAAAACCCGTAAATGAAATCAAAAAATGTTATATGTTATACAAGTTATTTCGAGATATTATGTTATTTGTAGGTTCTAAACATATTACCCATAAAGTGACCAACAATGCTATAAATTATGTTGTTGAAAACCAATAAGAAGAAAAGAGGATATAAGAAGAGAGAAATGAGAGGAAGATTGTATTTTATTCAATAATCAAGTTTGTCTTATTATAATCAACGGACCTCTTTATATAGGCTAAAACACGACTAATAAGGAAATCACGACTACTAAGGAAAATTATGATCTTCCTTTTACACAATCAATTTAGCGAAAATGAGTAAAATGCAATAATGGGAAATTCTATTGTAATTGATATTAATTTCGTTTACGCCTCGAATATACTTTCCAATTTACATCATTCATCCCCGATTGAAAAGAACTTGACTCCAGCCAGGTATAATCCAGATAGCCAAAAGCGTAGCATCCAGTTGACGGAACTCATCTTCATTAATCCAAGTAGCATCACTAGGCGGACGACCCTTCCAACATACCAGAAACCTACGAAACCTACCATCATGTGAAGCAACAAATTGACCATCAAGTACCTTATCAATGATATCCTGTAGAGAAAACGTGGAAATAGGGGCTCAAGGAGGCAATCGAGAAGACTATCCTGCAAAAATAATAGACGACAATACCGGAGGCTCAAACGTACCTCGATAAGGATATAAATCTGCCATATTGAAAATAGGACTAATATTTAAGTATGTTGGGAACTCAAGTAGATAAACATTAGTTCCAAGTCGTTTAATTATGAGGAGAGGACCTAGTGATCTAGTACAAAGTTTCTTGGCGGCATGTTTAGGGAATCGTTCAGGTGCAAGTCGGACCATGACATAATCGCCCACAATAAATTTTTTATGCCTACGTTAGAAATCAGCCGATAATTTATAATGATCATTGCTTTCGGTTCAATATCATCATACAAGTCACGAAAATGATAAGCAAAAGCTTGGGATGAGGTAGCATGACGAAAATCAATGGGCAAATGAAGTAGATCTACCACTGAAGTGGAGAAAAACCCTGAACGACCTTGAAGGGGCTATGATTGGTAGAGCTATTAACAGAATTATTGTAAGTAAACTCAACAGTGGGTAACATAAGATACCAATTCCCTGGTTTATCCCTAACCAAACAACGAAGTAGATTACCTAGACTACGGTTCACAACTTCAATTTGACCATCGGCTTAGGGGGTGAAATGTAGAAGAGAACTAAAGTGTCATCCCAAATAGTTTCCAAAGTGTCTTCTAGAAGTAACTAATGAACTTAACATCACAATCAGAAACAATAGTAACCAAAAGCCCATGGAGACGAACAACCTCTTTGAAGAACAACTTAGCGATATAAGATGCATTAGAAGACTAGGAACAAGGAATGAAATATGCCATCTTAGAAAACCTATCGACCACTACAAAAATAGAGTCATGACCTTAAGCTGTTTTAGGTTACTCGAGAATGAAGTCCATACTAAGGTCATGGCAAGGAGTATGATGAACAGGAAGAGGAGAAGAAGGGTATACATTCTAGTATTTTGACGTTGTGCCTTAACCAATTGACATGTACGACACTGAGAGATAATGCAAGCAACATCTTTATTAAGGGACGACTAATAAAATGATCCTCAGCTAAGGTGATTGTTTTATCTCGATCGAAATGACAAGCAAGACCCCGGCATGTAGCTCCCAGACTAGGAAGTCACGATGTGAGGTATGGATACATAACTTGGTACCCTTGAAAAGATAACCATGTTTAAGCAAGGAAGAAGCATGTTTGTGAGAAGGATTGTCTACAAGGTCCTGAAAGATGATGCCAAAGTCAGGACAACTAGGATAATCATCCTTCAAATGCACAAACCTACAACAGTAGTGCTCATGGAATGGAGTATTGTAGTGATACGACTAAGAGCGTCGCCGCTTTATTTTCGACCACAGCCCAATGATGGAGAACAAAAGTATACTCCTGAAGAAATTCAACCCACTTAACATGTCGTTCACTTAATTAACGCTGGGAGTTAAGGTAGCGAAGAGTCTGATGGTCGGAATATAGGACAAACTCTTGAGGCAATAAGTAATATCGTCAGTGATGGAGAGATTGGACAATAGCATAAAATTCCTTATCGTGTGTAGAATATTTCTGTGAAGCCTAGTTTAATTATTCGCTAAAGTAAGCGATGGGGTGATCATCCTGACTTAACACACCCACTATACCCATACCGGAAGCATCACAAGCAACTTCAAAAAACTTTAGAAAGATCCAGGTGCTGTAAAATGGGAGCCTCGATCAATTTTTGCTTCACAGCTAAGAAGGCTCTTTGGGTCGAAGGGGTCTAATGAAAATTACCATTTTTCATGCACTCAATGATGGGAGCAGTGAGAGAGCTAAAATCCTTAATGAATCTCCTATAAATGAAGCTAGCCCATGAAGCTACGGACCTCAGTTAACGTGTAAGGTTTCAGCCAATCACGAATAATAGAGATTTGAGCTGGATCGACAGAAATACCCTGGGTGGAAATTATAAACCCTAAGAAGAGGACATGAGACTGGAGGAATGAACACTTTTTGAGTTTAGCTTATAACTGTGCAGAATGAAGAGTAAGGGACCTGCCGAAGGTGATCTAAATGAGCCTCTTGCGATCGACTATAAATCAAAATGTTATCAAAATAAACGATAATGAACTTCCTATTAAAAGGTTGCAAGACATGGGTTATGACCCGCATGAAAGGTGCATTAAACAACCCAAAAGGCATAACCAACCACTCGTATAAACCATCTTGAGTCTTAAATGCAGTTTTCTATTCATCCTCGGGTCTAATCCTTATAAGATGATAAACACTCTGTAGATCGATTTTGGAGAACCACAAAGATCCTGCCAGCTTATCCTACATATCCTCAAGTCGTGGAATAGCAAATCGATACTTAACGATAATTTTGTTGATGGCGCAACTATCAACACACATGCGCCATGAGCCATCCTTCTTAGGGGTGAGTAAAATGGGAACTGCACTAGGGGCTAAGGCTAGAGCGAATAAAACCTTTTGACGAGTACATCATCAATTTGTTTATTGAGTTCAACTCACTTAGTAGGTTTAATTCTATAATAGGGGCAATTTGGCAATTGAGAACTAAGGACAAGATCGATAGCATGTTGAATATCTCGCATAGAAAGAAGCTCATCAGGTAGATCGATAGGCACAATATCACTAAATTCATCGAGTAAAAGAGTGACCTCGGGTGGAAATTCGATTTGAGAATCACAAAGGGGTTGTGAACAAGCTTTAGCCACCAAAGTAAACATAAGCCTGGCGTTTTGACCTTCACACTCAAAATCTTTAAGAGACAATAGTTGAATACGGGAGTCCATAGCACCCTTGAGTGTGGAGATGGGTGTTGTTTTTTTGGGATGTCTAAGGATTTGGTCGATAAGAAACAAATGTTTTACCATTGTGGAGAAATTTACGTGTTTTCACGCCCGAAATGCTTGACATCATGATCATAAAGCAAAGGCGACCCAAAAGGACATGAGTAACGTCTATAGGTATCACAGTAATGTCTTCCTAAAAAAAGGACCTAAAGTAAGGGCCACTAGAGATCAGTGAGTGATGGGTAAAAAGGTTCGGTCAATCTATGCTCCTTTAAAATGATGAGGGTGTGGTTTGGTTTGGAAGTCCAACTTGGCCACGGCGGACTTAGATACAACATTCATAGTGCTGCCCTCATCAATAACTAACTTGCATAAATGAGAATTGCAAGGGATGAATGTATAGAATATTGGAGTTCGTTTCCACGAGGTAGAATCTAAAAAATAAACACTCCTTATTGAAAAATGAAGCAAAAAAGTTTTTTGAAACTTCCTAGTAAGATTTCTAATTATGTAAATCTTTTATGAACACTTTTAAAAATGTTTAAATATCTATTTCATCTAGTTTCTATATACATTTCACGTCAACTATAATTTAGAAATGTAGGATAGACCTTGCGTAAAGTTTAATTGTTGCTGAATTGAAATTCCAGTTTCTATCCTCCTATTTAAAAACGGCATAACTCTGGCTACAATGCATGTTTTAGAGTTAAATTAGGAAATTTTGAAAGGTTTATGAGCCTTCTAATATTTTTCTTCGGAATTACCTTAAAATCTTACCCTGAGAAAATGTTTTGTCTGTTTTAATAGACTACGTCGAGTCAGTTTCGAAATACAGTTCAACATATATTGTATATGTTTTATGTATATGAATGTTATAGTTTTTATTACATAAATGTTAGTTGACGTTTGCTAGGTCAAACATATTTTTCTTTCCGCTGCTGCGCATCTAGTGTTTACTAAATTTTCTCCAATTTTTTTTTTTTTTTTTTCAAAATCAGATTATACCACAATTGTCCAAGTCTATATGGTCAAATGTTAAGATCTCTCATATTTTTTATGTTTAAAACTCTAAAATTTTTCTTATTTAAGATTTATTTTTGTTAACGTTATGAAGCTCAAACTAAGATTTTTTTAAATCATCAATTTACAAGAGTTTGAGATGTTACAACTTGGTATTTGAGCGCGGTTTATTTTCTGTAGATTTGCATTAGAAACCATATCTTAGAAGTATCGTGTCACATATTAATTTGATCAATTGTTTTAAAGAGGATCCTGAGCAATGTACCTACCATAGCCCCACTATGCCGATTTTTATGTAGAGAAAGTTTATAAATACGCTTGTATCTATGTGATGAGTATGAGAAAGTTTATTCTAGATACAACATTTGAAAGGCATATATGAATATTAGTATATGTATGAGTTTGAGTTTGAGTTTGAGTATTGTTTTTAGATAATCATTATTATACCAAATATTTTGAGAACGTGACCAAATTTAAATATTTATTTAAGTTCTTGAGAATTACCTAAAAACTTATTAGATACTCGCTAATTGGACTTTGAATAATTTGTATAACACAGATGGTACGGACTCAGAAAACTTGTAGGACTACGAGTTCATTAATGTCTCACCGATATGAGATCGTGAAGCATTATGAAGAGTATAAGTGGAATCAAGCACACAATATGGGCCTGCACATTTAGGATATGTTAGTGAGGTTGAGGGAAGTGAGGCAACTAGGCCCTATGGTCACTGGTCGTTGGGCCACCTGTTTCCTTATTGATTACAAGAATGGCTAGAGATGACAAAATAGATTTATGATCATTTGTGGAGAATTGTTGTGCCAACCATACCTCAAGAAATTGACTACAAGGCCTTCTGCGCAGAACTGATAGAGCAATGGGAGAAGCCCCGACTTGTGATCCCCGAGGACGCTAGTCTACCTACTAAGATGTACATTCATGAAGATACACCTTCACCTAGTTCAGACGATGAAGCTCAGCCTCTCAAGAAACTTAGGGTTCATGAAGGCTGGATTAGTGATGAGGGCAAGGACAAGTAGACGCGTGGAAATTTAGTAAATTTTAATAGGTTTAGTTCTTGTTGATGTCGAGTAGGATTCCTTTTACTTTTCTATTGATTAGAGCCAAACATTTTTTTAGTATTTTGTACTCTTCTTAAATGATTCTTTTGAAATAATAATAAAAGATATTGAGCTATAAATCTTTTTCCTATTTCATGCAAAGTATTGTTGAATCTTCTAAATAAGATTTCAATTATTTTGGTATATAGGATTATGGTGCAATTGAGGACAATTAGGGTGTTAAGGTCGGAGATTGATGAGTTGAAGCGGACATGGCTGATCAGGCTATACCTCTAGCATCTCAAGCTCCACTAATTCTCTAGGCACCTCCAGTGTCACCAAAGTACTCGGATGCACTATTTATTCCGATGATAGAACAGTTTCATGGATATCGACCCCCTAACTTTGATGGAATGAAAGACCCCCTTGAAGCTGTGGAGTGGTTGCGTACTATTGAGAAGATCTTTCGACACATCTCTTGTCTAGAAAATCAAAAGGTATTATATGTTGAATTTAGGCTAGTCGAAAGAGTAGGCCATTTGTGGGAATCATCATCACGTACTCACACCGAGGAGGAACAACATAATCTAACTTGGACTCAGTTTAAGATGGAGCTGACAAAAAACTATTTCCCACAAGCTCTACAATTAGGAGACATAATTCTTTAGACTAGTACAGTGAGATATGGAAATTACTGAGTATGAAAGCAATTTGAGGAATTGTTCCCATATGTCACACACCTTAAAAGTACTGAACTTATGAAGGTGGGACGTTACAAGAGGGGCATGTGCCCAAAGATCAGGCAAATTGTAAATTCACACGATCTCACCACTTTTTAGGTAGTGGTGAAAAAACTCAAACGATGACCTGTTTGGGGATGAAGTCGGTAAATTAGGGATATCATAATATCTTTGGAAAAAAGAAGTTGCATGATAAGAATAAGAATACTTGACATCTTAAGAAGCAGACACATAAATCTTTTATCCTAATGTCCTAAGTGTAACAAGTTTCACAGAAGATAATGTCTATATAGGAAGTATGTGAGCTATAAGTGTGCTATAAGTGTAGCCAACTAGGCTAGGTGGCTTCTTCATGTGCATTGATTAAGAAACTTGAGCAAGAGAAGAAATGAAAAGCAAAGGTGTTTGCTTTAACTCATGACAAGGCTACCCAAGATTTGGACGTAATCGCATGTATTCTATCCATCTCTAGTATTCATTTTTATGTTCTTATTGATTTTGTTGCAACTCATTCGTTCATATCTAGTACATGGCTAGCTAAAATTACTGCTCATGTCAAAAAAGTGATAGTGTACTAGAGATTAGTATGCCATCAGAAGGAATCATTGATACAAATAAGGTAGCAAATGAGGTACTTCAAATAAATTTTGTTGGGCTGACTTTAGAGGCCTGCTTGTATGTTATAGAGATGAAAGGTTTTGATACTATTTTAGATATGAATTGGTTAGGTGGTATGAGTATGCTTTGAGAAAGAGGTAATTTTTCGAATACCAGGAAAAGAGAAGTTTAGGATTTATAGATCAATGATTAAGGCACTTCCTCGCATCATCTCAACTTTGAAGGCAAAGAGCATGTTGATGAACCATGATTGTTAAGAGATCTTACTACCACCTCATCTCAAGAGCCACTAATATGGAAATATGTTGCCTTGTTTCTAGATGATCTATCCGTGCTCCGCCCAATAGACAAGTGGAATTCAAGATAGATATGGTCCCTGGAGCTACTCATGTGTCCAAAGATCCATACTGAATGACGCCAAAGGAATTACAAGAGTAGAAGATGCAGTTAGAGAAACTTTGTAAAGAAGAAAATGGTACTATGAGGTTGTGTATCGACTACCTTGAACTAAATAAGTTGACGATCAAGAAATAGGTATCCTCTTTCTAGGATTAAGGATCTATTTGATCAATTGAAGGGTGCTTCCATGTTCTCAAAAATTAATTGAAGGTTGAGCTACCATCAGTTGAAGATTAAGTCGGTTGATATACCAAAGATAGCATTTAGGACTCGATATGGGTATTACGAAGCCTTTTGGCTTAACAAATGGGGCTTTGGAGTTTATGGACTTGATAAATAGAGTGTTCTATTAGTATTTGGACATGTTTGTTATCATATTTGTTGAAGATGTACTATTATACTTGATAGATTCTCAGATACTCGAAGAACATCTAAGGGTAGTTTTGGAAACACTACATGATGAGAAGTTATATGCCAAATTCAAGAAATGTGAATTTTGACTGGACTGAATAAAAGATAGTGATGGTAGTCAAAATTAGTAAAGAATTTACAACCATACTATCTGTACTATTCAAGGAAGGCTAATGTAGTCATTGATGCACTGAGTACAAAGAATATGGGATAGTTTTCAGCACTGTTTACAAGGTATGACCATTTGATCAAAGATTTTGAGAACCTAAGAATTGAAGTGTTAATATCACCAGTAAGGACATCTAAAATGTTAGCAAGTTTTACTGTGAAATCAACACTCAGTGACAAAATGATAGCTTCTCAGAAAGACGACTCCTTTTTGGAAAAGATCAGGGATGATGTGGGAACCAAGAAGAGGAAGGAATTTGAAATAGTTGAAGATAAAGCCCTGATGTCTAAGGCCAACTATGCATTCTAAAGGATGAGGTACTGAGGAATTAGATTATGACTAAAGCTCATTATGCTCTTTAAGCCTCACACCCAATAGAAATAACATGTATAAAGATTTGCGTGACACAAATTGGAGGAGAAAATGAAGGAGAAGATAGCTCTGTTTGTATCCAAACGTATGGTTTGTCAATAGGTAAAGGCTACACATTAGAGGCCATCGGGGCCATTGAACCCTATACATACCCGAATGGAAATGAGAGAAGATTACAATAGATTGTCGTGGCTTTCCTAGATTAGCAAGAGATCATGATACAATTTGGGTAATCGTGGATGAATTGACAAAATCTTCTCATTTCTTACTTGTTTGCACATCCTACAACTTATAACAATTTACACAAATATATTTCAGAGAGATTATTCGGCTTTATGGTGTTCCAATGTCTACTGTGTTGGACAAAGACCCAATGTTTACTTCGAATTTTGGATAAGCCTTCAGAAAGTTATAAGTACCAAGTTAACATTGAGTATTACATACCATCCTCAGACTAACGGACAATTAGAACGAGCTATCCTAGTTCTTGAAGATATTTTGAGAGTTTGTGCCCTAGATTTGGGTGTTAAGTGGGAATATCATCTATCATTAGTTGAATTTGTATACAACAATAGCTTTTAAGCCACTAGGCATGGTGCCATACGAGGCTTTGTATGGTCGACAATGTTGTTCACCATTATACCGAGATGAGGTTGGTAAAATAAGAGTTTTGGGTCTAGAATTGTTGAGAAAACTATAGAGGTCATATATAAAATTAGATCAAGAATTAAGACTGAACAAGATCATCAGAAGAGCTATGCCGACAACAAGAGAAAGAGTTGACTTTTGAGGTGGGCAAGAAAGTATTTCTCAAAGTGGCATCAATGAAGGGAATACTACAATTCGGGAAGAAAGGAAAATTAATTCTTAGATTTATTGGTCCATTTGAGATTCTTGAAAAAATTAAGAATGCCGCATATCATTTAGCATTGCCATAAGAGCTATCGACAGTGCACAACGTATATTACATTTCTATGTTGAGAAAATATATCTCGAATCCTAGACATGGGGTGAATGTTCATTTATTAGATGTCTCAAGTGATATGACGTACGAAGAAGCTCATATAGTGGTTCTAGAGAGTAAGGACCATGTTCTGAGGAACTGAATGATTCCACTAGTCAAAGTTTAGTGGGGTGGACATGGTGAGGATGAGACTACTTGGGAAAGATAAAATAATTTAGGTCACATTACTACGTCATTACGATACTTCCTAAGAGTCCAAATTAATTATTCTGGTCACGATAGTAATGTTGTGCTCACTTGTCTTAAATTTATTGTAAGGTGTCAAATTCTAATTTAAACGGAGAATTTCTTATTTTGATTTGGTTGCATTATTTGTGATGATACATTCTACATTAATTACCTCATATGTTAAATCCTTAAAATTAAGATGAGGTAACTTATTGTATAGTGCCAAACAATCCCAAATTCAGCCACATATTTTGATTCCTTATCATCCTTCAGTCTGATTTTCTTTTCTCTACTAGGCATCCCATTTAATTTTCACCATCCATTAAGTGTCATAACCACCCCCACTTACCTTATCATTTAAATACCACTTTCATTAACTGCCAACTGCCACTTCCATTTAAATACCACTTTCATCCCTTTCAACTCCTATAGCCACGTTTTATCTCACAAACCACCACACATATACATAAAATTTCACTTGCCCTTTTTACATAGACTAAAGTAACCTTTGAATTTGAATATTATCTAAAGGAGAGGCAAAGATAACGATGCACTTTGTTACAAATTGGACACAAAACGGTACTCAAGCTCTAAACAATTGAGGTAGGGTGTTTTCGGCACTTTTGTAAGTGAAGCAAAAATTGTTTGTTTTTTATTTGCATTAACGTGTTATTGTGTTGGTCATGAGAAAATGGAAGCACCCTTTATATCGATCACCAGTTCGCTTTGCAATATTGACGGTGACACAAATAATCAAAGTTTGCATTTCTAAAAAAATATTTTTTTCATCATTTATTTAAGTGCTTCATACCGAGTATTACTTGTGGTACTCATCCCCTCCTAAAGTTTTATAGATTAAGTCGAGGCATGGCAGTGGTTTGGTATAGTGGCAAGTGCTTGGCAATTTGAAATACTCTTTAACTTTTTAGTAAAATCTCTAGTTATGTGAATCTTTTATAAACACTTAGATGACACTTATAAAAATGTTTAAATGCCTATTTTGTCTAGTTTCTATATACAATTCACGTCAATTATAATATAGAAAGGTTGGATAGAATGTGTGTGAAGTTTAGTTGTTATAGAGCTGAAATTCCAGTTTCTATACTCCTATTTAAAAATGGCATAACTGTGGCTACGGTACATGTTTTAGAGTTAAATCAACAAATTTTGAAAGGTTTGTGTGTCTTCTAATATTGGTCTTTTGAATTACCTTAAAATTTTACGCAGAAAAAAAGTTTTGTCCATTTTAATAGACTACGCTGGTCAGTTTCGAAATACTGTCTAACATAGATGAAAGATGTTTTCATGCTTCGAACATCGTCGTGGAGATCCCAATTTTTATATGTTGTATGTATATGAATTTTATAGTTTCTATTAAAGTCCCATAACTTTTAATTGACATTTGGTAAACCAAACATATTTTCTTTCCTATGCTGTGCAATCGGTGTTTGCTGAATTTCCTCCAAATATTTACCAAAATCAAATTATACCACAATTGTCTAATTCTATATGGTCAAATGTTAAGATCTCCCATATTTTTTTTATATTTCAAAGTCCAAAAAAAATTTCTTATTTATAATTTATTTTGATTAACGTTATAGAGCTCAAACTAATTATTTTAACGCATTGACTTCCAAGAACTTGGGGGTATTATACCTAATATAGGCTGCCGCTTGATTTTTGTTGGAAAGTTTGATGAAGAGGGCTATCACAATCACCTTTGGAGAAGGTGGTGGAAACTTACAAAGGGTTCTCTTGTTTTAGTCGGAGGAGAAGAATCACGGTCTCTATATGATAGAAGAAAACTAGTCCATGGAGATGTGAATATTGCTGAAAAAGATGCCTCCACTAAACTATGGCATAAGCGGCTTGGCCATATGAGTGAACAAAAACTTCAAATTCTTGTCAGAAAGAAGCTTCTTCACAACGTGAAAGATACATTACTAATCCATTGTACACATTGTTTAGTTGGACAAGCAAAAGTATAGTTGCATTTCATAGATTCTCGGTATCTAGAAACATCAATATTCTTGATTTAGTTTACACTGATATTTACACAACGCAAAGTGAATCTCTAGGTGGTGTATTGTATTATGTTACATGTTGTTAAACATACATTTATTGATGATCACTCTAGAAAAGTGTGGACATATCCTTTGAAATCTAAAGATCAGGTGCTAGAAGTATTTAAAAACTTCTATTTGAAAGTTGAAAGAGAACTAAAAGGCAGTTAAAATGTGTTAGATCAGATAACGGCGGCGAATATAGAGAGCCATTTGAAGAATATTGTAGAAAGCATGGCATCAGGCCTGAGAAAAATATTCCTAAGACTCCACAACAAAATGGGGTGGTCGAGAGAATAAATAGGACTATTTATGAGAAAATTAGATGTATGCTCTCCCATGCAAAATTGTCTAAGCACTTTTGGGCTGAGGTAATGAGGACAGTGGTTGACTTATTTAATCTTTCTCCATATGTTCCTCTGAATAGTGATGTTCCAAGGAGTTTTTGGACAGAGAAAGATATATCTCTTGATGACTTAAGAGTTTTTGGTATTCCTAAAGATGAAAGATCCAAGCTTGATAGCAAAGTAACATAGTGTATCTTCTTGGGTTATGCACATGAAGAATTTCGATATAGGTTGTGGAATCCAATAAATAAAAAGATTATTTGGAGCAGAGAAGTTGTATTATTTAAAGGTGAAACCATTGAAGACTCAGATCAGAGTAAGAAGCCATTGACAAATTAGTTCAATTCCATATGTACTAGTCCCTGTGGTACACGATGAACACAGAAAATGTACAAGAAGAACATGACAGTATATGGGACAGACATGATAAAGCTTTTACACAGGATGATGCAAAATAAGATCAAAATCAAGAGGAAGCTCCTTCCGAGGTGCCAACTACAAAAGAGTTGAGAAGTTCTACTAGAGAATGTTAGTCTTCTATGAGGTATTCCAGCAATAAGTATGTGTTACTTTCTGATGAGGAAGAGCTAGAGAGTAACCAGAGGTTCTGCAGCATGACTAGGAAAATGAGTGGTTTAAAGCTATGCAAGAATAGATGAAATCTTTGCATAAGAACAACAGTTATAATATGGTGGAGTTGCCTAAGGGCAAGAGAGCACTGAAGAACAAATGGGTGCTTAAACTAATGGTTGAACAAGATAGCTTGCAGCTAAAGTATAAGGCAAGGTTAGTTATGAAGGGGTTTGGTCAGAAGAAAGGTATTGATTTTGAAGAAATCATCTCAGCCGTGGTTAAAATGTCTTCAATCCGA
>CAIGRF010224114.1:69568-80604 GCA_903798235.1 Fraxinus ornus | reverse complement strand
TGGATATTTTGATTATGTGAAAGTTGAATCTTGGTAATTTTGTGATGGATTCTTGAAATCTTGATTTCTGTCAATTAGTTAAACAATTAGTGCTGATTTTCTTGTATTCTACCAACTAGTAAAAATTAGTAGTGATTTTCTTATCAATTAGTATTTAATTGTCACATGTGGTTTATTTTAGTGTGTAGTGCTAATGGAGAGACTCTTTAAAAGAAAATTGTTCACAAAAAATGTTGATGAGGAGATACCGAATAAAATGGATTTTGATGTTGCACAACTTCCCACTAATCCTGGACTAGGGAAGAAGATGATAATCTTATTAGTGTTGTTGCTATGTCATTTTTAGTGTAGTCGTAATATCATTAAATTCATGACCGAAAAGTTCGACTTTGATTAAATATTGCCCGCACTGAACAAAATTCTTGGCTCCGCGGTATTATGCCCCTGTTCCCTCACTCTTTCTCTCCCTACATATGCATGTACATTTTCCAGCTCTCACCTAAATCTGACATTTCAACATCTATTATCTTTTGATTCTATCATCTGAAATGTTTAGTTTAGAGCATTGCTTTAACAACTTGATTGCCTATAATGAGGATTTGCAACCGATTAGCCACAATGGAGGTGGATTGTTTCTAGAAGAGTAGGTTCCCGCGTCCTTTTTTTCAATTGTTGATCGGAAAAAATCGTTATCAGTAACGGTTTCGTTGCCTTCTCAGAGGAAGTGGTGGAGAGGGTTTTTATCGATGACACTGTCGTCGATTAAGAATGGTGGCGAAGGGACCTATAAAAAAAGAATGGTGGTGAAGGGAGCAATGAAGGGCCCGGTGAGGAGTATTCGACGACGAGTAGCGTCTTGGAGAAAATTGGTGAAAAGAGTGGAGAGTCTAAGAATTAGAGTGGGAGTGAAACTGTGGCGTTTGTGGAGGTTGTTAAGGAAGAGAAGGGAAGGCTGCACGGAGGAGGTACTCTGAACACTGCTAAGTATCTTTGGGCTGGTGCTGTAGCTGCTATGGTCTCAAAGTTTATTTATGTCTCTCACTTTTTCTTCTTTGTGTGAATATTCTGTCCATTTGCCATGGTAAAAAAATAAAATTTATAAGCTTTCTCATAATTTCACTTACTCCTGTTGCAATATTCAGTAGACTTCTTCAATGGTGGATTTAAATGTACGCTGTTATCAGGGGCGAATCCAGCCCTGAAGTTCAGCACGGGCGGTCGACGATCATTGACTGTTGACCGCAACGACAGGAATGACGATATTGATTATTAATTTTTAATTAAATAATATTAAAAATTGTTCGATTNAACGTATGAATGATATAATATGAAAATATAATCCAATACAACCCAAAAGGAAAATAAGTAATACAACTTCATTTCGTAACTGTACGCTCAAATAATTGGAATCTCCGTGGTCTCATATTTTGAAAGCGCAGCAAGATTGTCTCTTTATCAATTTAGTAAAAATCTTCTTGCTCAATGTACACTACCAAATTGTCATTCAACCAATCATCCATCATTTTGTTGCGCAAGAACAAATTCCCAAATTCTTCAATTAACAAATCCCCAATTAACAAATTTTCAAATCCCTAAATTTACCAATTAACTAATTTACAATTTCCCTAATTCAGAAATTCACAAAATTTTCTACTCCATAAATTAGTCAAAGAAACATATTGAAATAACATAAAAAATAAATAAATTAAAATAATTTAACTAATTAAATATATTAAACATATATAATTCTGGTAAAAAAAAATAGTGTTTACCAAATGACATTGTGGCCGAGTTTTTATAATTCAAAGGAAAGATCACGGGTTTGAATATTTACAATTACAATTGCATTAAATCGTCCAACTTAACAAATATTATTTTGCTAAATTTATTGTCAATATTAAGAAGTGTCATGATGGTCAAGCCTTCTATAATTTAGCACAAGGTCGCAAGTTCGAATTTTATCCAACCCCCCTCCCTATTGCATTAATTTTAGTAAAAATAGTAGAACTAAAAATATATTTTTCAAACAACTAGGTTTGAGGAATTCGAACCTGAGATCTACAACGTAAAAAAGCAACAACTTACCAACTGAGTTACAATGCATGCTTGAAAGAGAAATGAATTCCTGTAATATAAGCTTAAAGTTTATTTTTTGTCAAAAAAAAAAAAAAAATTTACTCCGACAAATTCAGTTCGGACGACTGCGGAGACTGACCAGGCGCTGGATTCGCCCTGCCCAAGACTCCCAATCAACCATTTCAAAATTTTGATTAATTCATTAGTTTATCTTCTAGCCATCCTTACGCTTTAAAGTCTTGTCGGTAATAAATTATAGAAAATTCAAAATAGCACCAACCCCAGTAAAATATATAATAATTCCCAAAACAAAATATTAAAAAATAATAATATAGAAGTGGGGTAGTACTGGTTATTATACAAGCATCTTGAGGGCAAAACCGTCAAAACGAAAAAAAAAAAGAAAGAGAAAATGTTTGTCGTAATGTCATGATCTGGAGCTTCCCTGGCTAATTGCTGCTCCTCTTCGCATTCAGCGCCTATGAAGTCAGCCTCGCACGTGCGTACTCACTCAAACGAACCCTCGCGCACACAAATGTTACGTACACAACCGCACATGCACATCGTCTCATAGATGTGATTACGAAATCAGAAATGCAGAAGAGAAAAATTGAAACGTGAATTATCTTTTCTATTTGCTCATTGTTTCGACAATGGCGGTTAGTTATTGCTCTACTCTTGATTCAATTTCATTTTTTTCATTTTTTTTATTTTCTGTGTATGACGCTCGGCAGCGGATTGACGCCTGCGCTGATTGTATCGATTGGTTATTTGCTATTATCAATCTGAGATTTCTGAATTGAGTTGTTCTTCTGTAACTTTTTACCTTATATTTATCCGTTGACCAACATATCGGTAACATTAAAATTTCAAATACAGGAAGAAAGTTACTTCAGCATTTCTATTTGAATTAGAATAAAATTTATTTGTTCTTGGGAAACAGGAGGTAATTTTTGAGGGGTAACCGACTGGCTATCGGATTAATTTTTTTCTTCATTTCGAAAATGTGAAATTTCGTGTTTGAATTGCAATGATTTTCTACTATGGTGAAAATTTCGATAGCACTATTCTTAATATAGAATCAAATCTTTTGTTGCAAAATCCTATATTTTGGAATATATTTTGGCTGGATGCATATGAAGCCCCAAAGAGGTAGTTAATAAGCTACTGTTCAGCATTCTATGTATGTGTTCTCTATGTTTCATTATCAGAGTTTATTAGATTTCTAAATCCATGATTTGATGTGCATATTTGTGTAGAGTAGGTTTGGAGAAACTAATAATTAATGGTGCATTTTTTCCAGATTAGCTTTTAATGGTTAAAGTTAAAAATAATTACCTTTTTTACTTTTTTTGTTTAAGAGGCCTTATATCTTTATCTCTACTTGAAGCTTAATAAAAATGGTCATAGTCTGTTTTCACTATTTTTATTGAAAAGGGGGCATTCCAATTGACCAATTCGACCCCAATGGTCGACTTTTAAAAGGTAGATGGAATTTAATAGGCTATTCATAAGAAAAAAAAAATCTGCAAGACTGGCTATTTTTCATTTTCCCACCTGGATGTGGCCTCTCCAGCAAATTCTCTCTAATAATTAATGAAAAGTAACATAGAGTAGAATTCTAATTTCTTCTCTAATACAAACTGATTTAAGGTTTTCCTTAATTTCCACTAAAGAAATGTTTTTATGGATTTCTGGTTGTGTGAAAATTATTCTTCAACCATTTTTAGCATTTGTCAATGATTTTAAACCAAAAGCTTCACTGTAAAATTTGAACACAAGGTTAATGAAACATGTGTCTAAGCAACATACTTTAATCTTATTCGGCAGACAATTTTGATTTATTAGCAAGTGTATTCACATTTGTAATATGAATGTTGGTTCGTAATACCTATGATTATCGAAGTATATTTCTCGATCCGGTCTCAATAGCTTTGTTTGCTAAATGATAGATGCTTTTATGACCAGAATCTGTTTTACTCCAATCGAAATTCATCCGCTCTCACGATTCTCCTTTCGAAGCTCCTGACCAGAACCTACACAAAAGGGAAGAGATCTCCCCATTCTCCACAAGTAATATTATGTTCAAGATGAAAGGACAAAATTACTTGAAGTAAATTAATTTGTAGATCATAGTTTTTTGGACCCGAAATTTTACCTGTCAATGATTTTAAACCAAAAGCTTCTCCGTAAAATTTGAACACAAGGTTAATGAAACATGTGTCTAAGCAACATACTTTAATCTTATTCGGCAGACAATTTTGATTTATTAGCAAGTGTATTTGCTAAATGATAGATGCTTTTATGACCAGAATCTGCTTTACTCCAATCGAAATTCATCTGCTCTCACGATTCTCCTTCCGAAGCTCCTGACCAGAACCTACACAAAAGGGAAGAGATCTCCCCATTCCCCATAAGTAATATTATGTTCAAGATGAAAGGACAAAATTACTTGAAGTAAATTAATTTGTAGATCATAGCTTTTTGGACCCGAAATTTTACCTGATATAGGAGAATCATTGGTTCTCATTCACGAGAGATAAAATGAGATTTTGTTCAAGATGAGAGGAAGGAAATACGTGAAGTAAAATAACTGATAGATCATAGCTTTTTGGACCTGAACATATACCTTATATAGGGGTCTTTTGTATGGTTTGAGTCTTTGATTTGCTTCACCTAAGTGATCCACGCGTAACTTTACATCGCTGACTGGTAAGTTTATTTCTGAATGTTGAGGATATTGCAACTAAAACTTACATAGTAGGGATGCACCAAATGCGAGTTTTCAGTACTTCTAGTTTGACAGGTGATTTTCATCCCTGTTACAAGTTTGAATGTCCTTACGATTGGTTGTGGTCAGTTGGAGGGAGACACATGAAAAATAAAAAGTCTGCTGAAATGCACACATGCAATCATTTCATTCAATATAAAGCACGAGAGTGCTTCTGTTTAAGAAATTTTGTCTCCAGGAATCACTTCTTTTAAAGTTGTAAAATAAATTGCCACAATGTTGTCTTTTGGTCATTGCAAATTGTTTCCGTTATTGTCTTTTGTATTCCCTTCTCTGTAATTTTACTTCTCTTTTTGACTCATTGCTTATTTTGGAGTTTTAAATTATTTGGTTTTCACGATTTTAGTTTACATTTTTCCCCTTCTGCTTTCGATTGTTTGATTTCTTCCATGATCTGTATTTCCAATGAAAAGTTATGGAGGGGGGCTGGTGCTCAGTTGACGGTCGTGGATCCTATGGGGTGAGCCTGTGGAGGTATATCCGACGAGGATGGAGTGATTTCCGAGATAATTTGAACTATGAGGTGGGGATTGGCAATAATGTCAGGTTTTGGGATGATCGCTGGTGTGGAGATCAACCACTTAAAGCGCGTTTTCCTTCTTTGCATCGTATTGCCTTGGAGCCGTCTGCTATGGTGAATGATGCACTTACCATTCACAATGGTAGTATCAGTTGGAACACTGCTTTTGAGAGGGGTTTACAGGATTGGGAATTAGATGATTATGCATTGTTTTTGACCTCTTTGCATGAGGCATACATTCAGGTTGGAGTAGATGATTGTAGTAGGTGGAGGTTGGCACGGAATGGTATTTTCTCAGTTCGCTCTTATTTTAGATCTTTATTGGAACCTGTGCAGAGCTCATTCCCGTGGAAGATGGTGTGGCAATGTAAATTGCCTCCACGGGTGGTCTTTTTATTGTGGACGGTTGTGCGGGGGCAAGCGTTAACGGTTGATAATCTTCGAAGAAGGGGTTTTTGTGTTACCGAGTGGTGTTACATGTGTAAGAAGGATGGGGAGACGATTGATCATTTGTTCATTCATTGTGATGGCGTTAGGTGGCTTTGGAACAGCATTCTTGTATCCCAACATATGGATTGGGTGATGCCTAGGAGAATTGAAGATGTGGTGCGGTCATGGAGGAGGAAATTTCGAGATAAGAATAGCAAGATTGTATGGAACCTTATTCCGGGATGCATTGTATGGTGCGTGTGGAGAGAAAGGAACAATCGCTGTTTTGAAGATCAAACAAGAAATACTGAGCAGTTCCGAGAATGGTTTTATTTCACTTTGTACAATTGGTTTAACACTGTGGCTAATAACCATATAGAAGGGTTGCCTAATTTCATGTCGTTTTTGGACGGTTTAAGTTGATAGTACATTCCCCATGTATTATGTTTTGATTTTTTAATTAATATACTGATTACTTATCAAAAAAAAAAAAAAAGTATTTCCAATGAAAAAGCAACAGAGTAAAATGATTTTCTACTTTCTTTTTCTTCAGTGCCAAAGTGTTGATAGTGTAGTGGTGTTGCCAGGTGGAGGAATTTCCAAACCAGAGTATTTATCACAGCTAAATATTGTCAGGCGCTTGGAAGATTTTAATACGATGAAAAGTGACGTGGGCTTGACTACAGAGTCAAATTTGGAAAATGCCAACCTGGAGATGGATAAAGCAAACAACTATGCCCCATGTATTTTAGATGTTGATATTGAGAAAGGAAAGTTAGAAAACCCTAATCCCAATGACGAATCTGTTGATCATCTGAAGACTAATGATTGCTTTGCAGTAAGTTCTCGAAACTACTTAGGCTTCAATTGTTAGGAATCCATATAAAATACTTTTGGAAGAATGAGAGCCGTTTTCTCTGTCTCACGGGTGCATTGTTTTATTGTGGTTCTTCAATTGTTCTCTGGTGGTTCTTGTATTTGGTATTTCAAAGTGACAATGAGCTGTTTTGCAGAGAACCTTACAGAGAGAGATTAGCTTACTAACAGGAGGAAAACTCATGCAGACGAACCATAACTCTGAGTTACCCAAGTTCACTTCCAGAGGTAGCTATTGTATGACATCTTCTCACTTCAGCTCTTTTAGTGAATTATTGTTTGTAATTCTGGATCTTTTTCTGTTGCAATGATTTCATGATATACTCTTTCTGGTGATTATGCAAGCTATGCCATGAAAGAAATAATATATTTATATTATTTTTTCCATTTCGAAGCTTTTCCCTCATTAAGATTAAAGGGGGAGAAGCTTTAGCATTACAAATTGTTAGCGTACCAAATTTCAGAACAAACAGTACCCCTTTGCACCGGCATATCAAATGTGGTAACTTTGACTATGAACACTTGGAACTTATCCATCTCCAAATTAATCTGGTTCCTAAATTTAGGCCCCAAGTCTAACATAAATCAGAAGCATTGACACCATCCAAATGTGAGACTCCGAGTTTGGCATGAATCAGAATCATGATACACATTCTTTTCACTCTTCATCCTTGAGGTCTCAAAAGGTAAAACTAGTGCAAATAGACCACGCTGTTTATTGGATCAGCCAGCAGGACTGGAAGTTTTAAGAGATAATACCCTTTCACATTGCTTTCGTTTTTTCTCATTCCTTTTTTCTTTCTTGAAAAGTCGAAATAGAGACTATCAATATTTTAGAATCATATGCCTTGCGTACTATGAGATTCACTTGCTAACTACTATTTTCCGTATTATGTAACAGATAAGTTTTTGACTGAGAGAGTTTATGATACACTTACTAACAGATCAAGGAAATACAAGCGATCCACCTCCTTCAATTCAAGGAGAGTAGTTCTTCTGTTCTCAGTCTTGTAAGCTCAAACCACATCACATTAGTTATTGAAAAATCTCATTTAAATGAAGTTGGATTACCAGTTCAAATAATTCTTACAACATAGAATTTACAACTTGACGTCAAAGTGCACGAAGCAAATGACAAGTAGTCTTCAGGGTTTAAGGATAAAGCCTGAAATTGCATGATGGCTTGAAATCATGAATTTGTATAAGCAACTTGATATTCTCATGTCATTGTCTTCGGCATGGTAAATGTAGAACCACCACGGTGAACGAAATGCAGAGGTTGATAATTACCCACTTGTTGGGACCACAGATTGTTTATTTATACTTGTTTGTATAAGTCATTGAAACCCAGGTTACATACTGCTGTCTGCTAGTTTTTCGTTATTGTTTTGGTGATAAATACAATCAATTATATAAAAAATAAAATAAAATAAAAAAATGGATAGGATATCTATAAAACCGCCTAATATTATGTCCAATGTGAAATTATATGTCGTTGCGCTGCCTGGAGGGAAGATGTGGGGTGGAGGATGCTTCGATTCAGTGAAACATCATGATAGACCAGTTTTTGATAATTAAGGTAGAAGTTATTCATATTAAGCGAGTTTCAAGTGTAACAATTCCAGATTTATGTCACTCGTGTTTATAGTAAAAAGTGGTGCATTCGCGAGTCTGCATGTGTCCATGAGAGTGAGAGAGAAACTGAGAGAAGTTCACTGACCTCCTTGAAGCTTTTAGCTTATTGCGCTGCATTCCTTTTGAACTAATTATTCTTTAACCTAAATTCTAGGTTTTGCTCACCATTACTCTGGCTGCCGGTAACTAACTAGATTATCTTTTCCTCCCCAGGTCGATCATGGGAACGATAGTCCTAATATATCTGACTCTGCGGATGTGGCTGATTGGTGATGGGTCTGGTAATGTTTGATACATCTGCTTTCCCTTGCAATCTCATTAGGACACTTGGCTTTTACCTTGCTCTTTTCTTTTCTATGCTCTGCTTATATCCCTTCATGGTACTGTGGTCTAGGTTTTTTTTTTAATGCACATAAACTGAAAATTGAAACTACATTTAGATGGTCCATTGGATTCCTTTTTGTACAAAAAATTTCAGTTTTATTCTTGCTAGTAAGGATGTAGTGTTTGCTATGCAGACTATTGTGCAATGAAATGTTTTTTAGCAATTCTGTGCATGGTTCAGATTGCTTTGAGGAATGTTTTGCTGTGTGAGATATGTCATTATAACCATCTGATCCAGGCCATACAAGGGCATAAAAAAACATAACACTATACAAGCAGCATATTTGAATTGAACAAAACAAACAGTTGAGCATTATTTAGCTCAGTTATCCCTTCGTATGGTCCTTTTTTACTGCTGGATATGAAGGGTGGGAATGCTATTACCTTAGTATACTTTTACGCCTTTTTCAGCTAGTCTAGGATGTCGAGGACTCTCTCTCTCTCTCTGACACACACACAAAATCAAGCAGGGAAACATTAGGATTTACATGTGGTTTAAAATGGTACGTCTGCAGGCAAATGTTAGATTTCACTTCTCTATCTCTATCCATTTATGAAATTTTGATATACAAACTTTTGGTAAAAAATGAAGCAAGTCCTTACATGAGATGTGAGGAAGCTAATACATAAATAAATACTCTCTTAACATATACATATCTTTACCTCTAAGAAGTTTGAACTCATTATTATTTTCACCTAAAGTTTGAACTCGTTATTATTTTCACGTGGACAAAACTGCCTAGTGGTTACATGGTGTTGAATGCCTATAAATACTCTAAAGGTGTGTCAAATAGGGAAATTTTCTTTTTCACAATACATTTTTAGGCTTCCTCTCATTTTTTCTCAAGTGATTACATTCAAAACCCCATCACTAATTTTCACGTTGAAGGTACAACGGGGGAGAATGCCCAGCCTCTTCTTGCAGGCAATTCATTGTTCATCGGAATAGCAGAAACCACCTTGCTTCACTAAGGAAGTCTAAAGGTCATTTCTTTGCTATTTCAATTGCCGATCTGCAGTGGCAGTAGATTAGCAAAATAACCAAAGATGCAAGTTTTGGCAGAGAATCAATAGAGAAATATATATGATTTACTTGCAACATCATAGGCAATGACTGCTACAAAGAATCTCTAATGTAGCCTGGAATGAGACTCCTAAATCTCTCTTGACCAGCAGTGTCCCTGTGACCGGTCATATGAAAGTATTGGTTATGAGATTTCAATGCGATGATGATTCGTGCATTTGGACGCTTATTTATAGTAATGACTGACTAGTTTCACACAACCAAATTTCATCCCCTCAACATAAAACCAACAAATAGTGGTGCATGGCATGGTCAACTTATGTTAGATTGCTCAAAATCTCGAAAGAAAAATACATTACCAGAGCTGCAAGCGAAGGGTTGGTTCGATCTTCATGGTACATTGTTTTTGACAAGAAATCTATGCCAATAGTGGCCTACATATGAAGAACAGAGATTTAAAGGGATACTTGATAATACAACTTGTGTTCTTTTATGTATGTAGTCATCAGCGGTTGGTTAAAAACATTCTAAAAATGGCTTCTTTAATATTGTGAATTGTCTTAAAACTACAACTGGGACTAATGTATGATTGATTTTAAACAAACTAAACTCTTCCTTCCATCCCAGTTAACAAATGATCAATTGTCAGATTTGTAACCAAAAAAAAAATAAGTATGGTTCGTGAATCGTAACATCATTCATTATCTTCCCCGTTAAACATCTCACAATGTAACAAAAAATTGCAGCAAGTACTATTAAAATACACAAGAATCTCCATAAATTTAACAATTGAAAAATGGAAACAAATAACCTGACAAGTGTTATCGAATTTATCGTACATAAATTGGGTGATGATGCTGATTTTTCCCACAGATTGATCGCCCAGAAACACCAGCTTGTACTTGGCTAAAGGTGATACCACCGCCATTATTTCTCTATAAATTTTATAATTTATTTATAATATGCCTGCTTATGTTAACATATAAGTGTGGTGTGACCGTCCTGTCATGATTGTAAAAACTATCCAAACTCTTAATCACGATCACTTTCTTTCAAGTAACAAATCTGCCAAAATTTGTCTCCGTATTCGCTCTTCAATTTCCATTTCCTGATCTAGCAGTACGAGTCTATGATATTCCTTTTTTGGTTAAAGTCCATCTTGAGTTAGATGTGAGTTCCACACTTCCACTTATCCTTGCCTTGTCTGGAGTTCGACTTGATCTCTTCCATGTAGATTCTACTAAGTACAGTACAATGAAGGGAATATAAAGCATAAAGCCTTACTATGGCTTTGTTTGAGC
>CAIGRF010224114.1:31289-48756 GCA_903798235.1 Fraxinus ornus | reverse complement strand
ACACACACTCAAAAAGTGATACAAACTCAAAAACTTGACACAAACTAAAAAAAAAAGTGACACATAATAAAAAGTAACAAACTCAAAAAAGTGACACAAACAATAAAAAAAACTACAAAAAAAATCAAGAACACCAACTTGTGTTCCCGAATGTTTCTACACCGTCTCTACTGTATGTATCTACGATTCTCCTCTTTATGACTTTACTTGTTATCTTACTAGACCTAATTTCCCCTTTGCTTTTAATGCGCGAAAAGGCAGTCGTTGGTTTGGAATTAAATGGGCCCGCAAGTGAAGTGAAGTGAGGCAAAATGAAGTAAGGCTCCGTTTGATTGCAAATGTCGCATTTGGGTGGAAAGAAAATAAATTATAGGAAATTAAATTGTCTAGAATTTGTTTTATTGAGAATTGTAATTAATTGCGCTTAATTGATATAATTTTTCAGTTGGAAAATGTTGAAAATTTGGTTTCTGTTTGGTTTCGTTTTTCATGAAAATTGTCTATAAAAGTAAAGAGGACTAACAATGACTTCCAAAAAACGGGTTGCACTGATTTTCAAATTCATATCAGAACTCACAACCAATTCTTAGGAGATGTTAAATATTATACTATGATGTTCTGCAAAGATGCTGCATAGTGAAAATGCTAAAATTCAATACTCAAATAACTGAAGTCAACACACAATCTCAATGTTTTGAAAATTAATCCGACTATACCAACCAAATAAAGCGAACAGAATTGATAATCTCATGTTTTGCCGATTGACATTCTACTCCATAACTTTAAATGAACAGGTTCCTCAAGTATTGGTTCAATTCTTCATGCTTGCTTGGGTATCCTAGCACGCCCTCCATTAGAACTGAAAGGACACAAATTGTAACAAGTCTCTCAGTTACTAAAGTTTGGGGTCTCAAACCTGTCATGGAAGAAACAATGCCTAAGATACATTTTCTATTATATATCAATATTGGTAATTGTTCAGAAAAAAAATTGCCTCTTATTCTCGACTGCACAATGGATACGAAAAATTTGAAATCGGTATTTTCATCAACTCCTACCAAAAACATAGGAAGCATGATGTGTGTCAAATAAGATTTTCCAAAACTGCTCGGCTACTCATAGCAAAGTCTTCAGAACATTACCAAACTCTGAATGTTTCAGAAAATAAGAAAGAAAAATTACAAAGAAAGAGCAAATAAGGAAATCAAGTGGAAAATCAAAACACCGAAATAAAAATCCAAAGATGAGCAAAGTACCTTGGTAATTTTATTTTTTCCATTCTGGAGCAATAGAGAAGCCAACTGAATCAAATTGGAAAAACACTCAATGTGCAGCCACTAGAAAAAATCATAACCAATAAAGAAGAAGCCAAAAACACCCTCCAAATTTTCATCTTTTCGGTATCAAAATTTAGTTTTCCAATTTGTCTACACTAGACATATTGTAAAAAATACAAAAAAAAATAAATAAATCTACATGTAGAACTAACTTGTAACCGAGACATAAGTAGCATTCCAAAAAACTCCATAAACAGGGTACTGACACGAGCTTTGTTCATGATGTGGAATTTTGACACAAGAAAGGGGTCCATAAATGGAGTTCACTCAAATTGGCAGCAAAATTGATCCATAAAATCTAGTAATAACAGCACAACAAGATTTTAACTAAGGATGAAAAAACAAAATTAATATATAAGCACGACACGAAACTTCAAAACCATAAAAATGGTTGCCAAAGCTATATATATACCCTTAAAAAATTAGGATATGCTATGGAAATTCATATTACACACAACACACATTCAAAGAACGAAAAATTCCTAAAAACCTAAACAAATTTAGAATGGTGTTGTCACTTTCTTCACCCATCGTTCGAATCTCTAACGATATCACCCATGGTCCGAGTCTCTAATGGCGGTAGCAATATTAATCGATGGTGATTTCTGATCGGAACGCCATACTTCTTCAACAATGAGGGTTAGTGTTTTGTTATTTCAGCATAAAGACTTCTTTTCATCAAGTTTGGGCCTTTTTAGAGTATTAATTACGGTTAATTTAAAATATTAGTGATAAAGTATTAATTAAGTGCATTATTCAATTTTATTAGTGTTGGATCGTACTGGGCCTAATTTCCCTTTTTTTAAATTTCAAATTCAAAATTCAGATTTAAAGTAATTTATTTCAAAAATCAGATAATAATTTAGTTTTTAATATTAATATATTATAAAATTAAATTAATTCCACCCCATCACTTCCCAAACCGTAATCACTCCCATCTCCCTTCTTTCTCTATATCCTCCTTCTCTCTTTTATATCTTTAGCACACACCACCACCGGAGGTTGCCAACACTACTTGTCGCCACTAGGTAAGCATCGCTGGCCGCTGCAACATTGCGTTGCATTGCCGTTCGCAACAGTGCCCCGACAGAGAGCACCGAGGTTGTGCAAGGGCCAGCGCCTCGATGCAGTGGCATCGTGGCGACTATCGCGCACAGCACCAAGCTAGGATAGTGACGCTCTTCCTTAGACTTGCGTTGGGGACGTTCAGGTGAGCGGCGTTGTACTTATGGTTTATGAGTTCTTCGGGTTTTGGGCGTGCGGCATTGTGATTTGTATATAGTGGTGTTTCTTCCTCCGATCTGTTTTGGGTTACTTTGGGTGTGTGTTATGGGCTGTCGGTCAGGTGGTGCTAGCGATTATTGTAAGTTTTGGCAGTGGTGGTGCTAGTAATGGTGGCGCTGGCAGAGGTGGTGGTGATGTTGTGCAGCTGTTGTGCAGCTCTGGACCTGGATTTGATTTCTGGTAGTGTTTGGATGGTGGTTGTGATATTGGTTGCAATGGCGATGTGGTGGTGATGTTAGCAGTGCTCGTAAAGTGGTGATAATGTTTCCCTTCTTTCTCTATATCCTCATCTCTTTTATATCTTTAGCACCCATATCGCCGGAGGTTGCCAACACCGCTGGTCGCCACCACCGATGGCCACTGCAACAGGGCGTTGTGTTGTCGTTCGCAATAGTACCCCGACAGAGAGCGACGAGACTGCGCAAGAGCCAGCCGGCCAACCAATGCCTCGATGCATTGGCGTCGTGGCGACTGTCACGCACAACACCAATCTAGGATAGTGACGCTCTTCCTCCGACTTGCGTTGGGGGCATCCAGGTGAGCGGCGTTGTGGTTTATGAGTTCTTCAGGTTTTGGGCGTGCGTAATTGTGATTTGTAAATGGTGGTGTTTCTTCATCCGATCTGTTTTCGGTTGGTTTGGGTGTATGTTATAGGGTTGTCGGTGAGGTGGTGCTGGCGATTATTGTGAGTTTTGGCAGTGGTGGCGATAGTAATGGTGGCACTAGCAGAGGTGGTAGCGAGGTCACACTAGCGACAACGGAGCAAGTGGTGATAACGGTGGTGGTGCGATAGTACGTTGGTGGCGATAGTGAATCGGTACCAAACCTTTCAGATTTTTGCAGACTTTGTCCAAACCTTTATTTTGTACCACTCACGGTACCAAACCTTTAAAAACTCGCACCTACAGTCTAAATGGACGGTTTAGTCTAGTTGACCAAGAATATTAAATTTGACCAAATTTTAAAAGGGCAAAATGATCATTTTCCCTTTTCTCATATAAAAAAGAAGTAAAATTAAATAATTAAATCAAAAACCAAAAAATTCTATTATCTTCTCCAACCCCCACCCTTACCTCACCTCACCTCACCTCACCTCACTCCCACCCAACCCAAAACCAAAACTAGGCACAACTACCAGCACGCTGCTGCCGATACCACCACCATTGCCTCCTTCTCCTGCCACCACGATCGCCGTCGCCTCCTCCCACTATCACGATCGTCGTCGCCTCCTCAGCTACAATCTTCTCCAACCACCCCACCCACCCCACCCCACCCCACATTGGTCTTCTCTCTCATTTCTATTTCATCTTCTCCAACACCACCTTTATTGAACTTCTCAAATAAAGCAATGAAACCAAGTTCCAACTCCAATGAATAGGAAATGCGCCAGAAGCCTAGACTTCCGTATTCAATTGCACAAATTCTAACTCCAATGACCAAATCAAGAAAAAGAAACAAAAAAATAAAGAAAAACCTTACAAAACGTTCAAAAAATCCCTAAACTTGCAACATTGCGGCGTTGTAGGTATTATAAATGTCTTCACAAACTTTTGAGCTATTTGATCCCCAGCGAAGATTCCTCCACCAAATGAATAGAAGTAAACGATAACAGAGCTTGAATCCTCCATTGAGAACTTTTCCATTTGCGTCAAATCTTTGAAGGAGAAAAATCCGAGAGGAAAAGAAAGGAATGAAATTGAAAAATCAATCCTCAAGATCAAAATGAGAAGTACAAACACAATTCTTTTGTATTATATTATGTATAGAGAGAGACGAGATGGAACAGAAACGAATCTTCTAATAGAAAATTTGGTGGGTGCAACTACTTATAAAATAAAAGATTAAGAGAAAGGTTGTGGTGGTGGGAGGAGGCGACGGCGGTCATGGTGGTGAGAGGAAGAGGAGGCGATGGTGGTCGTGCCAGCAGCATACTGGTGGTTGTGCCCAGTTTTGGTTTTGGGTTGGAGGTGAGGTGGGGCGGGGTGGGATGGTTAGAGAAGATGATATGGTTTTTTGGTTTTTGATTTAATTATTTTTTATATGAGAAAAAGAAAAGTTACCATTTTGCCCTTTTAAAATTTGATCAAATCTACTATTATTGGTCAATTAACAGTCAACTGGACGAAAACCGTCCATTTGGACTGTAGGTGCTAGTTTTTTAAAGGTTTGGTACCGTGGATGGCACAAAACAAAGGTTTGAGCAAAGTCTGCAAAAATCTGAAAGGTTTGGTACTGTGTCTGCAATTTTCCCTAATTTTTATATCAAGATATTCATTTTTCCAAAAATTTATTTCATATTTTATGAATCAAGATATTTTTATGCAAATGATGAATTTATGATAAATGGTTTGAGTTTTATGCATTTGCTAAATTGACGAGTTATACATTTACATATAAATCGAAGCAATTTCTAAAAATTTAATTTCCAAGGTTCTTGTTCTCTTTGAGTCTCTTTTGATTGTTTGTTCTTTAATTGAATGACAATTTGATCATTTGAGTGTTTAAGAAGATTTATTCATGAGAAGCTCAAGGAACAAGATTTGTTAAAAATATAAGTGTATTGTTTGTTATAATCAAAATAAGTGGAGCTATATTGAATTATATGTCAACAGATTCAAGGCAAACTTGAGTTGTTTTTTATCTACTGTGTATTTACGGTAAGAGCATACTTGGATATGACTAGAAGTTATGTAACTACTACTTTCCCGAAATTAAGTTTTTTAGTCAAAGAAAATTACATTTGTTAAATCACAATTGTATAGAAAAACCTATATTTGCATTTACTTATCGTTTTATCTAATGTACCTTTATATTGTTCAATGTTGAATAGTATCTTTGCATACAATGGACAAAGAGTGGCTACACTGATCAAGATTATCATCTAAAATTACATATTACGGATCTAAGATATCAATTTAAAAAAATTTAACATATAATGATCATAAAGTTTAAATTGTAGACATTCTGAACAATATAGAGATGAAGCCCAGAATTTTGTTGAACGAGTTCGTGAAAATTGCAATTAAGAAATGATAATATGCCATTGTGTTAAGTGTAGAAATCTATTGCATCACCATTATGATACAATTTNATCGTGTCGAGGCATTTCATGGAGAACAACTAAGTGAAGCAAATTTGCTAGATGTAGAAATGCTTGAGTCACATAGGATGTTTAAGGACTTCTATGTACAACATGATGTGGATCCTGAAAACCCTCCTCATGGAAGAGCGAAAGAGATTGAAAGTTTAGTTGATGATATTGAAACGCAAAGTATTCTGGTTGTAGGGCGTTCATGAAGATGTCAGCTTCTGTTGCTATATTTAAGCATAAAGATTCACATGGTTTATCAGACAGTGGTTTTAATGAACTCGTAAATCTTGTTTGAGATATGTTGTCAGAGAATAATAACTTTCAAACTCATTTTATGAGATGAACAAACTTGTCAATACATTTGATTTTGGCTATAAGAAGATACATGCTTGCATTAATGATTGTTGTCTATATAGAAATGAGCTCGAACAAGCTGAATTATGTTCAAAATATGGTTGCTCAAGATGGAAAATTACGGACTTAAAAAATTCAAAAAAATACTCCAGCAAAAGTGTTGCATTATTTTCCTATAATACCAAGACTTAAGATGATGTTCGGAATAGAAAAGATGGCAACACAACTGAGAAAACAAATCAGAACTCAAGTCGAAGGATCTTTGAATAAAGCACGCACTATTACTCTTCTTAGACCAAAGAATGTTAATTCTGAAGAATTATGGGAGAAATTTGTCGAGGATACTCTTTCTGCTCACTTTCATGTAAGTATAAATAGCATATGAATCTTAACTTTTTTATAATTATTGTTGTATTATATTTTTCTTTTCTTAATAGGAAAAATGACCAAGTTTAGTATTCTGAGAACTAATCATAAGCTTCTCTACACTATGTGTCGAAAGGGTTATCCACGTGTGGCTCATGAAATGGTACAATTATAAACATATTTAATCTTCTCAGATGAAATGTCCTATACCAGTACATATAATTACTAGATTTGTATTGTAGAGACAAAGAAATCCAGATATCAAAGGGTTAAGAACTAGAGTATGGACTCATGGACATCTTAGGAAGGATGAAAAACCAATAAATGAAGCAATTACCAATGACCATACCACTGAAGAGTATTTTTAGCCCTTTCGGTAATTGATGCTTCCAGAGTTCTGGAATATAATAATTTGGATAAAATGCCAACAACAAGGGTGTATCTGAACTTGAAATTTATACTGAAGTAAAGAATGTATTTGGACTACTGATAGAGGCACATTTAAAAATAGAAAGAATGAAGTAGGTGGTGAAGAGATTACATGACTCATTTGTAATGTTTATTTGGTGGATAAAATAGGCTTGTTCATCTCCCTACTCTATAAGCTTGTTCACCTCAATAACATTGTTCATCTCTAAGCTCTATAAGCTTTAGGATCCGTTTGATTGCAATGACGGAAAATGGGTGGAAAGAAAATGAATTTCAAGGAAAGTAATTGCCTAGAACTTATTTTCTAGGGAATTGTTAATTGATTCTGTTTGATTGGTATAATTTTCCATCAGGAAAATTTTTAAAATTTTGGATCTTTTTGTTCACATTTGGCTTCATTTTAAAAGGAAAAAGTTAAATTTTTTTTTTTTTTTACAATTGGTTAATTTTTGTCATCAAACAACAACAAAGGTGGAAAATGGAAAATATTTTCTTACTTCCATGGAAAATATTACCTATCAAACATAACCTTAGAATCATTTCTCATTATCATTTTATGCTATAGTATATTGTGGTGCTTTTGTAGTATGCTAAATGCCTTCATATGATGCATGTAACAAGCCCATATAGGAAAGGGTAGATCTACTTTCGATTGTGGAAGACTTTTGTGAATGGTTCTCATTTTGAAGTTCTTGTTTACTATGCAGTTGATGTATGACATGTAATTTTTAATTACTCTTATTTATTAGCCTAATATATATTAGATAGACTTTAACCTTTCATCATCGTGAATTATGAATTTGTAGTTTCTATGCAACAAATTAAGATGAAATCAATGTGAGTTGTTGCTTTAGTTTTCTATCAGCCTGGTTATTATGTGCTCTACCAGGGATTAATAAAGTTGGCCATATTTATTATTATTTTTTTAGATTAGATGAATAAAGTTTATTATTATTGTTTACTAAATAAAATTTATTATTATTTTTCTTGTACACATGATATTGTTAAATAATTTTGTGTATTTTACTATAAAAATATATTTAAATATATTGGTTAACATAAAAATAAAAAAAATGACGAAAAAAAAAGACATTTGACAACGTTTATAAAATGTTGCAAAAACTAAGGACAAAAGAAATGGCAACGTTAAACAAATGTTGCGAAAATGTGAACACAATTTATAAATTGGTTAAGACAACATTCATAAAATGTTGCAAAAGATGAACGACAACACTTAAAAAATGTTGCAAAAGAGGAACGACAACATTTAAAAAAACATTGCAAAAAGTCCAGAATGAAAGTAACGACAACACTTAAAAAACGTTGTTAAAACATTACGACAACACTTATGAAAACGTTGCAAATACATTAAAGGCAATGTTTTTCAAACGTTGTGAAATAAATTATTTAGCAACGTTTAAATGACTAACGTTGCAAAAACTAAGCGGTAGCGTTTGGATTTGGCCTTTTGCAACGGTGTATAAACGTTGCCGTATCGTTTTATTCTACGACAACACTGAAACCCGCAACACACGTACAAACGTTGCAAAATGTCTTTCGCAACGTTTTTTAACGTTGCGAAAGACAATTTTTGTTGTAGTGTTTTCTTTACATGTCGTGTCAACAGTGTGAATCATTCTATTAGTTTCCATTGCTATTTATGTACCTTCTAAATGATGATCTTGTTATAGAACATAAATCTTGAAATTCAATTATTTATTTGAATTTTAAATGAATTAAATTGCTCAAATTAGATTTTTTAGCTATGATACAACCTTTAGTCCTGAAATTAGTGGGTGTTTGACACCCATTTTATTCATAAAATGTGTTTTGAATAGTGATTGATAGAAGAAGGTGCATGGGTGAACCCACATGGAGTCATGTGGGGTCAAGCGACCCCACATTTTTTTTTTGTTTTTTTTAACTAACATTTTTTGTTTGAATTCTCTTTTTTTTTTACCCCAAAATGACCTCACAAATTTTTTTGGAGTTTTTTTTTTTAACTAACATTTTTTTTGAATTCTCATTTTTTACCCCAAAATGACCCCACAAAACAAATGTTCTCGATCCGCCCCTGAGAAGGTGTGATTAAAAAGTAAGGAGAATTTTTAGGTTTATGTGTAATATTATTTTTTTGATAAAATATGTGGTTGAAATGAAGAAAGAGAAAAAGAATGAGAATGAGAATGAGAAAAAAATGGGTGTCAAACGGGGGCTTAATATCAAGTTTCGATTTTATTTTATTTTGTCAAATGGAGGCTAAAAGAATCGATAGAAAAAGGCTAGAAAAATACTTGAAAGCTCCTGCTCTTGCACTCAATCTTTGACACGGTCCTCCACAAGGTAAAAAATTGGAATAGAAGTGTTGTTCAGATGAGACCAGTCTTGAAGTGACCCATGCTAGGACAACTGATGTGATCCAGAATGACGTTGCAACAGACACAAGTCCAAAGAAAGATCCATTGATTGTTGAAGCAGGACTGATGACTCAAGTGAGGGCAAGACGAGTTAAAGAGGTGATGACATTGCTTGTTTAAGCTACGGTCGGCAGTATGGTGTTCATCATGAAGAATGAAGCAAGTTCCATGTTGTGGTCGAGGTTGGAAGTTCAATGGATCATGCGAATCGAAGCAGAAGAAAGTGAGGTTGGAATTTATGCCTATGTGGCCGCATAGACATAATAGCCTTGCGGCCGCGAAGGCATATACCGAAAACATGAAAGTGATTTTTGGTTGTTCCTTGCGACCGCGACCAAATGCTCCTTGCGGCCGTAAGGAACAAAATTTGGGCGAAATTTTCCTTTTTTCGCGAATTTCCTTATTTTGTTAGAATTCTATTAGATTACGAACTTTTGTTATTTTAGCAAGTTAATTCCGTTTTTTACCTAGTTTCTAGGGTTTAGTATAAATACTTTACTCCATTCATTGTAAAACCCATCATTATTATTGAATCAATTGTGAGGCTTATTGCTTTCAAACCCTTTGTTCTTCGTTGGACAATTTCGAACTCAACAAGAATCGATGTTCTTGTGGCGTTCAATATCCGGGTTCATCAAACGTGTGGTCAAGAGGTCTTCATATCGTCGGCGATTGTGTTGGTTGCTTGGTTCACAATTCTTGGATCGAATCCAAAACCTCAATTATATTGGCTTTCTTGGGTTGGTTTTAATCTCGTTGTTTGGTTGCGTAGCTACTATTGCTGCGTGATTCTCATCAGTTGGTATCAGAGCAAGGCTCCAATAATCAAGGTTATATCTTTTCTTAAGTTTGAGTCTTGTTTTCTTAGTTTTTCACATTCTTTTCTAGTCAGTTCGTATTTTCTTGAGTCTTAATCCAAAAAAATAAAAAAATAAAAATTAATGTTCATCCGTACTATTCACCCGTACAATTGAAAAAAAAAAACAAAAAAAAAATTCTTGTTATAACCGGGATACTTCCAGCACTCCAATTTCAATTCGTGAGTAAAAAATAAAAAGGGTGTCAAATTCCATTCAGGAACCACTTTCTTGAATTAAAATTTAGTTTCTTCACTTCTACTTGTTCAGTTCTTTTGTTGTCTTTTCATCCCATAAATCTCTTGAATTTCACATCGCTCATAATCAGGTTTGAATTCTTCGAGGATAAGATTTAGTTGAGTTTGATTTTGACTTTGAAGCACTGGGTGAAAGCATCGAGTGGAAAAAGGTAGAGTGGTGAGAATAATAGAGGAAAAAAGCCATATTGAGTGAAACACGAGTGAAACAGGTGAGACATAAATATTTTAGAACTAGGATGTCTGTCAAAGACGGGTCTACTTCAAGCGGGAATCAAGATCAAGCTTGGATGGTAAATGACATGTATCAGCGATTTGAAAGATTGATTGGTGACTTACGGGGCGGGATGGCTCAACGGCTGCAGCAATTGCTGAATTACGTAGGGATCACTCACGAGGAATTCCTAATGCAAGGAGGCAAAGTAGGCAGGAGCGTAGGATAAATTTTGAGGATGAAATGGAAGTGGGTAGTGGAACAGATGAAGATGCACTTGTGGATGTTGATTTGGGAAGAATAAGGGGTAGAATTGATACGTATGGAAGAAGGGGTCAGGATCGTGACGAGGATGATGGAAACATGGGCAACATCAAAATGACAATTCCAACATTCAAGGGTAGAAGTGATCTAGAGGCGTATTTGGAGTGGGAAAAGAGGATTGAATTGATCTTCGATGGCCACAATTATTCAGAGATAAAGAAGGTAAAAATTGCAGTCCTTGAATTTACTGATTATGCCATTATTTGGTGGGATCAAATAGTTACTTCGAGGAGAAGGAATAGAGAACAACCTGTTAGTACTTGGGGGAAGTTGAAAATATCATGAGGAAGAGATTTGTGCCTAGTCATTACTATAGGGAGATCCACCAAAGGTTGCAAGGTCTTTATCAAGGGTCTCGGAGTGTGGAAGACTATCACAAGGAGATGGAGATTTTGATGATTAGGGCGAATGTTGTGGAAGATGAGGAGGCTACCATGGCTAGGTTTATGAATGGTTTGAATAGAGAAATAGCCAATGTAGTGGAGTTACAAAACTATGTGGAGATGGCGGAGTTACTACATGTGGCTATGAAGGTGGAGAAACAAGTGAAGAGGAAAGGGGCAGCTAGGTATTCATCAGGTTCTTCGGGTTCCAATCCTTCATAGAAACCGAGGTGGGATGGCAAAAGTGATGGAGCTGTTCAAAAGGAGAGAACTGAATTTCCAAAGAATAAAGAGGAGAATACTATCAAACACGGAAGTTAAAAGAAATTTTTTTTTCCTAAATTTCGGAATAATACATCTTCATTCAAACTACTTGTACACAATAATCACATCTCTTGCTGATAATTATTCTACGTAATAACTACGAGAAGTGAAAACCTCTCAAAATTCAAAAGCACGAACTTAATTGAAACTCTAAGCAGAAATCCGATAACCTAATGTGGGGAAATATGGTACAATGAAGTATTGGGCCCTGGCAAAAAATTGGGCTGAATATGGAACAATTGGATTGGACCTTATTTACTTGGTGGCTCAGTTTTGGATTGAAGAAAAAACGGGCTGCTATTTTTAATTCCCAACTAATGCCTTTTATTAAGTGGAGGACTTATGAGTCTTTTCATATAAAAAAGCCTAGGGTTGACTCATTCTTTAAAGGAAGAAGACATATTCCATTTTTTACATTCTCACGCACACTTCTCTCGCAAATCTCTCTGTCCATTTTTTGATTTTGCACTCCATAATGAAATGCCTTGTAAATTTGTTATAGTATAGTTGTTATACTTTTCTTGAGTGAGTTGTAGTGCAATTCTTGAGTGAATTGTAGTGAGGCTATTGTGTATCCTTGTGTGGGTTTCATCCGGGTTCGAGAGGGCTTCGTTGTTTTGTGTTGTATTCTTGAGTGGATACCGATTCATGAGTCATGGAGAGGGGTTTTTCGACTTGTTGATGAATCTTGAGTGATCCGTCATTGATAGCTCGGTTGTAAAGAAGAATGACTTTGATTCTTGGTTTAATAAAGTGATTTCTTCCGGTTGGTGGAAGCTCAAAAGGGGATTAGGATTTTCAATCCGAACCTCTTGCCTTAGGGCGAAAATTCTTCGTGTTTCATTTTCTATTTTCAGTTTCTTGCATTTTATTTTTTATTGTCTGAATGTTTGATTTGGCTAATTTAGAGTTTTGGATCTCTACACCTAACTCGAAATCTTTCAGTTTTCACTTCAATTTCTTCTTCATTACCGACTAAAGAACATGTAATGACCGTCAATTGTTCCTCACACTGAACGCTTAATAGTGGACACTATTATGTATGTCATCTTTGATCGTAGCTTGAAAATGCTTGAGGAAAGGCAAAAGGTAACTAAAATTTGCAAAATTTAATTAGCTGAAATTGTCACAAACTAAATACAAAATTTGGATAACTTTATCCAAGATTTAATGCAAGAGCAACCCTAGTTAGCTTTACAAGGCTTCAAAAGCAGCTCCAACTGCAAATATGTCATAATCTACAAATGAACGACACATGCCATCCATGCAGCAGCCACACTCATCCCACTTTCTATCATTTTTCCTTCTCTTTACCGACGCCTGTGGAGATTCTTGAATTTTCATTCCTATTTGCACAGCAGCAGGCTTAGCATCTTCATCGACCCATTTATGATCTGTTGGGATCATTACAACCCAATTCTCAATTTCCATATTTGGTGATACAAAAACATTTTTCCATGGAATCTCGGCTCTTCCCAACAATTTTGAGCCATTGATTCTGCCAACGAAAGGTACAGTGCTTCTCCATCGAAGCTCGAAAACAACACTTCCCTGTTTGAGCAAGGAAATGGTGTCCTCGTCACTTCCTGAGCAGTCTAAAGAGAAAGTCTGATTCCAAATCAAATCAGATTTTGTTGAGATTTGTTGGGTGTTTATTTGGACTCTTTTGTTGTTTCCTGCAGACAGATAGCATCTGACAAATAGTTCTCCCGTGGGTTTGACATCAATATTTTTAGCTCTAATGATTCTCAGTTCACAGCTGATCATAGAAGAACAAGACTGATACCCCATATCTTTGTCTGTGAGATAAAGAACTATTGAGGAAGAAGAAGTGCGTTACTTGGTGAGAGAGAGAGAGTTTAGATGAAGAGTAGTGTATTTCTTGTTGGGATATATATGCAATATGTAGATAGTGGAAGGAAGGTCTGCATACTATCTTATGAGTAATCTCCACTAATTATTAATTAATTGAAGATTAGAGGTAGACACTCATAAAGATTTAATTCTAATCATCCAATATAATAAAAACATCAATTTAGATGGACGCCAATTGATCTTTTTATAATTTTTGCTTTGGATTTTCTTGAAGGTTAGTAATTCGATCTCTAAGGAGGCCTTTTGGACAAGTGTAGTGTTATAATGCTGTTGACAATGTTAATCGGCAACGCGAATTTTGCATTAGTATTAATATCGATCACATGTTGAATCACCCTAAACATACTATCATAAGGTGGTGCCGTGCTTGAAAATATCAATCTTGGTATCTAACGACTCATATGAGCTTTAAATGAGTTGAATTGCTCAAATGAAGCTTTTTTTTTTTTTTCTCCGTATGTTTAACTCTATAGGATCTCGAGTCTTTGAAGTTAACTATTATGATTAAAAAGTAGCTCAAAACCTCACATATTAAATTATTGTTTTTCACTTTTACCATAACAACTTCTTCCTCGCGAAAGCATCGAAGGGGTTGGTTTTCAAGACGTTCGAGTAAATGGTTAAATCACTGTCTGACCATTGTAGTTGTATCTTTTAAGATGGAACACCCCTTTCCCTCCCCCCTGCCCGCCAAAAAAGTAAAAAATATATCTTAACATTGTATTAGAGTATGTTAAACTTCAATGAGCAATTCGATCCGATTAAGACTCAAAAATATTGAACACACAAATTTCAAAATTGGTCTGCTCAAAACGAGCCACCATCTTATGAAGGCATGTAAAGGGATAGAATCTCACATCGAATAAAGATGAAAATATAGACTAATTTATAAGAATTTGAACTACTCCTCTTAATAAGGTTGATCTTTTAAAAAAAAATTCCAAATCTTAACAGTACCAGGCAATATGTGAAGGGAGCGTTAGTAGATTATTGAAAATTCTGCCTAAGAAGAAAATAGTAGGTTGCACATATTGTATGAATTGAAGCCCAGCACCAGCAAAAGTGGTAGGTTGCACATATTGTATGAATTGAAGCCCAGCACCAGCAAAAGTGGTCAATTTCCTGCCCACCATAAGAACAAATGAAAGACTGTCCACCATTTTCCCAGCATAGGGCCCACAGAATATGTTCAGTGTAAAAAAGATTTGGCTTTACAGCTCAGAATCCTTGCAAAAACCAATAAGGATGGATTTCTAGGGGCCTATGTATAGAACAATTGGTGTCTTGACACACAACTAGTTGCTTAGAGGGAAAAATCATAAGTCACACGTAGGCAATAAAGTGCTACTCAAGTAGTTAAAGGAATGGAACAACTGGATAAAAGAAGCTCAAAAAATCACAATGAGATATAGGTAAGTGAATGAACCACTAATATGCCTAGGTAGAAAACGTGAAAGATTTTCCACTACAAAGGAAATCTAACTTACCGATTTCATACATAGAACAAATCCTAATACTACAAAATAATAATAATTTTTTTTTAAAAAAATCCTTAAAAAGTTAAATCCAACTTGATACGTATAGCAAATCCTCTATAATAATCCAAAAAATCCTTAAAACGTGTCCCCTTTTGCTCTGTCACATCACAGGCACCCAATGCACACAAGAAATTATTTAGGTAGATATGTAGATCAAATGGTAAGTTAAGTATGTCACAAAACAAACAAGATGTGGTAAAACATAATAGTAATATGATGTATCAACTGACCTTAATCTTGTAAAAAAACCTCCTCAAATGTAAAGAACAATAACATGACGAGAAAGATAAACATTTAAGGCCATACATGTTGCTAGAAAAGAATTGAACACGATGGTGAATGAGATATCAGACAATAGGCTTCCTTGTGCCCATAATCATTATTACGAGGGCTAATCAAGATGATTGGGAACCAACTGTTCCAATAAAACAAAGACGAGTTTTGGCTAACTCTCATATGCCTGTACATTATTTTTTCTATTAGAACAACTACTCCCCCATCTAAACCAACCACCACCAAAGGAAAAAAAAAAAAGAAAAAGAAAAATTTGAATGCTCTTTTTCCGTTTCTTTACTTCAATTAACAACAGTTCTGGTGTGTATGAACTATACTTGCCGCTACCCATAATCACTAGGGAGATATGCAACCTAATTGTATGGTTCAGTTTATATGGCAAACTTGGTTATGCATGCACCATCATCTAATTTGCATCATGGTGGCATACGCCCATTCACTGCTCAATTGTACGAAGCTCCCATTTACTCTCACCATCAATTAACAGCAACTCCAATGAATGGAATGGAATCAATGCAGGCCACTGGAAAAAATATGCACAAATTGATTAATTGCAGAAAATAAACATAAAACTAGAAACTGAAGCGAATATGTATACCAAGTTTATTAGCAAGACGTGCATGAGCTCTGAGCAATGCAATCTCACTACGAGGTAAATAAAGACAAAGCCAAGATTCTTGTCCAGCCAGTCAATAGCACAATGTACCTGTGAGGATGTTATAACTGTGATTCCTGAATTATTAGCAAGGCTATAAAGGTGCTCTTCAACATCAACACTGGTAGCAATGTAATTGTAGGATTAAAGGAGAGACAAGATGAGAATAAGCTTCTTGTTCTCGTCAGTAAAAGAAAAAAGGGAAAGAAATATTCTGAGTTGCCTTCACTTACTTGGTGCACTCGTCAAGGATTCCAAATTGGGGCTTGTGAAAGAATAGTCGTGCCTTGTGAACAGTAAAATATGTCAACAATTACGTAGAGTTTTCTAAATTAACATGTCAAACAAGCCCATTGTCAAGAAGCTGTATTTCTGCATTCGCACTTACCATGCCCAGTCTCTGTTGTTCGTTCCCCAAGAGACAAAATATCTTCCCATTTCTGGTTAGCATCCCATCACCCTTCTCTTTCCAAAAGGTAGAGTAACTTAACATTCTCCAAAATAGTTTTTAGGTGTGCATCCAAACTGTCTGTCGCGCCAACAGATTCATGACCTAAAAATTATCCAGAAATGAAGATGCATTGGTTTAGGGGACAAACTGCTGAGACACTAACACACTGAACTAAAAAGAAGAGGGTTTCACACCATATGATTTGAGAGCAGCAGCCTCATAATTTAGAAAATACAAATGGCAAAATCAAACTGCTGACTCGAAATATTTACTTTCGTTTCATCAATTCACAAAGAATGTACAAGAACTCCAACCTTGTGAAAATACACTACTCTTTCTTCCGTTTGATTTTTATAGAAATGCTACTTACATTTCACCTCTAATAAATTGAGAAAAATGTCAGGCCGACTAATTGCATTCAGTTGGTAGTAGCAATACCCAAATATCAATAAAAATAAAGGTTGATGAGATCTATTCAAGATTCACATCTGGCACCTTAACCAGAATTCCTTTGGTTTGTGTTAAGGAGCTGTTCTGACCATAGCCCAAAGAACTGTTAGCCAACAGCCCTGGACAGTCAAGTCTAACTAACGACCTGCTTGAAGAATAATTTTCTCTTTTATTTTTCTTTATAATTTTCTTTTATTACTTTACTCACGTGCATTGTTCACATTTAGTTAGTTAGTTTGTTTTTGGCATGTGTCTACCTTTCATTGGTTGCTGCTTAGCATATATATGCTGTAAACCCCTACGTTTGTTTTTTGAGATCAATGAAATAAAAGATCAAAAAATGCAGCATCATTTTAAGCTGCACAAAATCTTCATCCACAAAATTAATATGGTATCAGAGCAGGTTTTCCAGATCCTGAGCTTAATCATCTAAGCTGCTGTCAAGTGAGTTCGAAATTAAATCATGGCTACGGAGATCTCACATGAGCGAATTAATACTCTACCCACAGAACAAGGAGCATCTGAAAAGGATTACAGCAATGGTGATCCGTTAGATCTTCAAGGATC
>CAIGRF010224097.1:43374-63854 GCA_903798235.1 Fraxinus ornus | reverse complement strand
AGGTTTTTTGGTACTTATTTTTCTCATTACAAACTTCGCGACAAACTCAAAAAATGTGTCGCGTTAAGTCACTTATTGCAACAACTTTTTGTATGTCGCGAAATCACAGTTTTGTTGTAGTGCATTCACAATCCATAAACTAATACATGCTCTCAACTATATTCATCTAGCCAACAAGGCTATCTAACTCGTACAAGCACACAGAAAAAGAATTTTATTAACACTCAAAATAAAATCACATCACACAAGTACACAAGCATTAAACAAATGACAATAGCAATTATCAATTGATGATTCATCCCCCAATTTAAAATATACATTGTCCCTAATGTCAAAATAAATACAAAAGAGGGTTAAGACTTCCTTGAATACATGAGTTGGTGTCATCGCCATCGCCATCGCCATCGCCATCGCTCAACTAAGGTGGGTCTTGGGTGGCTAGATGATATGGGAACGTCAACTGTAAAGGAAAAGTCATATGGGGATAGGTAGAGGCCAATACCACAAATAACTCATTCTGATATTGATACTGTGTATGCACGGAAATCTGCAATTGTTGATACTGATCATTCGTGGATGCCGCAACTGATTAAGTTAATGTTGGATCCCATCATATCTCTGTTTATGCCTCAATTCCAACTCATCGTGTCTCTATGTGAGCAGTAATAGCGTGGCCTCAATCCAACTTATATTGTCCTCATTCGGCTCACTGACGGTAAAGGTCGACGGGAGCTGGATAGTTGTGCCTCTGCTTCTTGTAGTGGGGCGCTTGTGTATAGTTGCTTGCTAGTGAACTGCTAAGTTATTTCTTAGTTATTACTGGTTTATGGTGAAACTATCTCCTCTACTGGGAATGTCACAATTCTCCATTCTCTACATAGAGCATATATCAAAGAAGGATAACAAAAACTGACATTTGTAGAACCTTAGAGAATGTTAAAGAAATTGGTCTGAATAACTGTGCCCATATCAAAATTGAGGCCCCTCTGAATGACAAAGTTCAATAAAGCCCTTTTTTGTCACTTCGCTAAAATTGCTGCTGGGCAACAATTTAGCACATATAAAATAATGCCACGCTTTACATTCAGGATACATCAGTGCGACCGAAAAATTAGTGACATCTGTGCTTGATCATTTCCATGTGGTGTCCGGATCAGCCAAATCTCTAATTATTTCCTTCGGGTCTCCTAATCCCTCATCACGAAGTCCGGAAAACTCGTCATCATTTATATCTGGTAATCTATAGAACCTATTAATTGGGTTTCTGTAAAAAAGGATCCACTTACCCTGTACATATACTTTCAAATTCATGTGGTTCTTAATAATTGTATTTTATACACTTATTTTGAGTTAAAAATATAAATATTTAGTAGTTCTTTTGAACAATTATAGCATAATTTATTGTATATTTCATTTATTAAAATGAAACTCGATGAAAGGAAGTGGAATTGAAAGAAAGAAGCGAAAATTGGCGAAAAATAACAAGACCTAAAGTTTGGGAGACTAAAGTGTAAATATTCAAAAATTGTGGTGAACCTCACGATTAAGATTCGAGAATACTAGGTGTTAATTGCATGCAATTAGAAGTCAAAATGAGTGAAATATAATCAAAATATTTTCACAAATCAATTTTTAACCGCACAATTATGTTCCAGGTTTTTAGCCCTAGATTGAGACCCCTTTTTGACATAGTAAACGTTCGAATTGGAAAAAAGCTATTTCTAGTAAAGGTTGTAGCTCTTTGAGTTATATTTATATTCCAATTTGAATCGTCTCAATCGGATATTGGGAAAGAAATGATAAAAATATTGAAGGGAGTGCAGTGTGAATTTTTGCCCGAAAAGTGACACCGCAGCGCCATCATCTTGCACAATACAGAGTTGGGGCACCACCGGGTGTATCCAATGCATGTTTTTGGCCCTGTTTTGAAGCTCATAAAAACATTACATTCGGCACAAACGTGGGAGGAATATAAATATAAGTTTTTGACACTTTTGAGGAAGTTCCACACATTGAGAGAGAAAAACACATAATCTTAAAGATCAAAGATCAAAAGTTAGGGTTTGAAGACTTTTGAGTTTGAAGAAGATTCTTGGTGCAAGATTTAATTTTTTCCATGATCAAGATTTCAAAGCTCGATTATGAACTCTGTACTTTTTCTTTTTAAAGGAGAGTAGTACCGTCGAGATTTTATTAATATACCCTCACTTGTGGCGGAGGAATACCGTGAATACATGAGAAAATAATGAAAGCAGTAAATGAGGAAGTGTTACTTCCCTTACAATGAAAATAAATGATAAAGGACAAATGTAAAGCTGTAAAAAAGGAAGAATTACTTCCCTTACAATAAGATCTAATGCAAGTAAAGACAAAAAAGAATAAAAAATAAAAATAATACTCTAATGTTGGGCAGTCCATGTCTATCAATCTGTACGAGTGCCTTAATATGTCGTGGTAAGTCAAATGTTCAATATATCTAATATCACCGATGATCTCAACCCTCTGCAACAAAAACATCTACAACCTGATTTTCCTCTCCGTAGATATGGGAAACTGTGTGTTTGTCAAATGATATGATATCTGAGGTCTGTCTGAGTATGCCCTGAATAACCCATGGTCCTCATTCTCTAGTGATGCAGTGAATAGCTACTATAGAATTTAACTCAATCCAAATGTCTGAAAGACTGAGTCTTTGAACTAGTAAAATCCCATCAAGAATATCCATGAGATTTGCCTCTAATAACATGCAACATTCGTACGAAGCTGAGAAAGCCCTAATAAAGTATCCCGTGTGATCTCTGATAATGCCTCCCTTGCTTGAAAAACTATCCTTGACGCATCCATCAGTATTGATCTGGATAGATCCGACTGATGAAGTACACCACCAAACTAGAACGGGGGAGAAGAGAAAAAGAGATCAACAGAAATACCGAAGATGGGTGTAAGTTTCAAATCACCTCGCCAATGAACAGCTCAAAAAAGTCTACCCATATGAAGAAAATGGTTCATGCGATAAACCCTCCAAATGATACGTCTAGCCACCATGCGGACCTCCTATGCTTTGTATCATTCCTCTTTTCCCATAGAAACTAAAATATTGGTAGAGAAATGATAGTATGAATGTGTCAATAACGAACATAATGTCCAAAATACAGCCATCTCTGGAACCTCCGTCTGACTCCCTATCCTCAACTCATAGGTATCTAAAAAATATCCCCAAAATGATGTCATACCTGATCAGAGATGCTACTGCCAGTGAAGATGTGGTTGATAGTCTCAGTCTCGGAATAACACGACAACAAGAAGCCAACTGGCATCTAATCATCCTCTGAATAACCATATCTATTGGAATAAGGTCCTGCCATAGTCTCCAGCAGAAGAATGAGACAGTAACAGGTAAAATGGAGCTCCACAGTGACCGATATGAATCCTGATACTAGTGTCCCGTACGTATGAGCTACCATACTGAATTGGTGACAAAACTACCATTCGATGTATCCCGCCAATAATACATTCTGGAGCATCTGCATAGAAAGGTATAGCCCCTATTGTACCGCCATAAGTGGAGGGAGAACATGTAATTAATGTCTTATATCCCACCCAGTATCATCAAAAAAATCTTGCACCCTCGTAGATGTGTGCTACCGTTATGGGAATAAGGATGCCAACGTGGTCTTACCCATCCAAAAATCATACCAAAAAAATAGTTGACCTTCTCCAAGGTGCCATGCAATATATGACTCTATCCGGAGCCCATCTAATTTTAGCCACTTCTAGGTAGGAGAAGCTAAGTAGGGAACTTTTGCAAGTGAATGTAATGTGTCCTTAAACAATTCTTACCTAGTAAAAATTGGGCCTAAAGTGATCTCTGAGAACGGAACAACCGCCAGAGCTTTATAGAGAAGGTGTCAACCATATCCTGTAATCTCCTAAAACCTAAACCACTCTCATCAGTAGGAAGTCAAATGTTCTTCTAGCTCCTCCAATGTAAATGTCGTGCCTGCTCCTTGGAGTCCCACAGAAAACACGCAAAGATGTTTTCAAGTTTTTTCAAGATAGCCTTGGGGGATGCATAATCTGAAGAAGATGTAATGGCGTGGAAGAGATGACTGACCTCAACAAGGTAATACGGCCCTTAGGTGACCAAAGTCGTGATGCCCAACTTGAGATCATATTCCTGATCTTCTAGATAAGGTCATCATAAAAAACATTTTAGTTCCCTTAAATAAGGGGACAAAAGGCTGTCGCTAGTGTCTAAATCTAGTCAAAGTCTCCAAACATCTGATCTGACTAATAGATGCCCATATGGATAGTATAAGTCCGCTCTTGTCCTTATTCACCAACAGACCAAAAACCCCCTCGTAATGCTCCCAACAATCAAGAAACCTCTTGATAGACTGTTTCTGACCGTTGACGAATATGATCATATCATCAGCAAATGAAAGGTGTGAAACAAGAGTACTACCTCCACGTCAATAACACATACTGAGATATTTCTGAGACCTTTGAGTGAGCAGGCGTGAGAAGTAATCTTTAGTTATGATGAACAATGATGTTGAAATGGGATCACCCTGTCTGATCCCTCATCAAGAGGAAAAAACCATATGGGCGGCCATTTAGGAATACAGAAAAATGACACTCCGGTCTGATCTTGTCAATCCAAATCTGATCAAATCCTAATGCCTTTAATACGAAATAAATGAAGCCCTAGTCCATGCAATCTTATGCTTTAGCCATGTCTAGCTTCAGCATAGTCTTACTCCCTCACAGTCTAACATCCAAAGTGTAGAGAAACTCCAGAGCTAATAAGACATTGTCCCTAATCAAGCAGCCAAGGATGAATCAACTCTGTGGAGCAGAGATAATACGCTGTAACAGTGTACTCAATCGAGTGTTCAAAAGCTCAGTAATAATCTTATTAAATGTTGTACATAAACTGATGGGTCTAAAATCAGTCCATTTACGAGCATCGTCTTTCTCAGGGAGCAATACAATAGTAGTTAGTAGCAACAAAACCCCATGAAAGATGACCGCCATCAAAGAAGTCCAAGACTGCATTGTATACGTCATCTTGAATAATGTCCCAATAATGCTGGAAAAATATGGAGGAAAACCCATCTAAGCTGGCAATACTGTCAGTATCTATACTATAAACCGCCTTTCGTACCTCGTGAATCAAAGGGAGATGGTTTAGTGCCAAATTATCATCCTTCGTCAAAAGCCTGGAAACGATATTAGAACGAATGGGGTCCAAAGGTTGTGTAAGAGCAAATAAGAGATCCTGGTAGAATGAAGTAGTCGAAGTCTAAATGTCAGCAGGAATAGCTAAGATTTGCCCTACCTGCGTTCTGATGGACCTGATATGCGATTTGATTCGGCATTCCTAAACCATCGTATGAAAATACCGAGTATTGTGATCTTCCTCACATACTCTTAGCTTCCAAAAACCCTCATTAATAGATAAAGTTCGGCTCAAAACTGCCTAAGCATGATGCAGTAAGTTGCGATGCTCTAGTGTAAGGTCTCTATCATATACTATCTCTGCCTCATCAAACCTATCCTTAGCATCCCTTATCTACTGGGAAACATCACTGAACACATGTAGATTCCACCAATGTAGTTCCTGATTCAGCATGTAGAACTTTTCTCAAATAGCAGCCATCCCCATAAGATGAGTAGGGAGTGACTACTTCTAAGATACAAAGGCTGAGAAATCATGATGCTTCATCTAAATATTGAGGAATCTGAAAGGTCTGGGTCCAAATCATCACCAGAAACCTACTGAAGTAGCAAAGGTGAATGATTAGAAGAAGTCTGATTCAAGTGCTTTTTTATAAGCTGTCGATAGAACTCTATAGTTGTAGAATTAATGAGTACCATATACAGTCTCTTCTTAAGTTGACCATTAGTCCAAGTATACCCATTCTTAAGAAAACTAGCATCTTCCAACCCAAAGTCTAACATCATATCTAAGAAAGGATTCGTGCCTCGATCACGAGTATTATGACTAGTGCGTTCACCATCATGTGAAATATTATTAAAGTCTTCCCAACTAGGTAAGGGTTGTCCATATCGAGGGAAATGTGGTAAAGGCCCGTCCACAAATCCCTCCTAATAGTAGCATCACATGAAGCATAGACTAAAGTCAGATAGATGGGACACGCTAGTCTGGGATCCTAAACTCTATCGCGAATGAAGTGGGGATGATCATAAAAAATAGTAACAGTGGTCTGTACATTCCAAAAAAAAATCATATCTTTTTCGACTCATTCTAAACTCCAGTGTCAAAGTGCAGATATCGTCGAATATAATCAAATCTATGCTGAAGTACTAAATGTTCCAGTATAAATAAAAAATAAACCTGATGAAGCTGTACAAGTCTCTTCAGACGCTGACGAGTAGCTACACCTCTCACATTCCATATGATGGCACTCATAGGGATGGTGAATGTGAAGAATATAATGTGACTGACTCCTAGTAATCCTCATGCATGGATGTGGTACTACAATAGCCCTCAGGTGTTTCTTCTGTGTAACACGAACAAAGTCATCATCCTCTATCCTCCCAACCATACCAACCAAATCCTCAGCAAAAAACCTACAGAATATGCCCTACTGATGAACCACAATCTGTAATATGCTCTCCATATCTGACTGCTCAGGTTGTAGAGATAGAATAGATGCCTCAACGTTCTGCTGACAAATGGGAAAAGCTTTAGAGTCAGGAACATCAGTGTAGGCCAATGTAGGACTAGTTGTAGTTGTATCCTCTAAGTCAACTGATAGATGTGGTCGCTGAATCGTTTTATGAGCCGATGGATCAAAGTAAGCACTAGATACAAGAATGACATTCTTTGGTGGAGTCAAAGTTGATGTAGTGATAGTCGAAGTAGTAATACTATCTGGTGCAATTGACTAAACCATTGTAGGAGCGATTGATGTAGTAGCCAACTGAATGGGAAGAGTACTCAAGGGGGGATCCATATAATTCTGAATAGATACCTGATTAACACTGCTATGAGGAGCAATTGAGCTAGTAGCTGGTGGAGAGGTACTAACTGTAAGAGGTTCTTGTGAGGCTACTGTTTTTTGCTGAGTATGAATAACACCTATAATAGATGTAACATTACTAATTGTAGTAGGAACTGTCAGTGGAACATAGCCACCTGAAGTGCTGGCAATCTGCTGTTTCATATGATGATCTCTACGAACTGGAGTCCTCCTCTGACGTAGCTCGACTAAAAAACAAGAAATATGCTCAATGTTAGGGACAACAGGGACAGTAGGAGGTGATACTGGTCCTACACCAAGCATACAATGATCATCTGTGTGCCTAAAATGTCTGCATCTGTAACAAAAGTCCAGTTTCTTGTCATACAAGACAGCCTGCCAATAGCTACTGAGCTTCTCCCCCTCAATCCAAATTCTCTCAGGGAGATCATAGTCCAGATTCACCTCAACACAAACTCTAGACCATTAGGTGTAATAGTAACAGTAGCTGTACTATCCCGTGGTGTTGCTCGATGTTGTGAAGATTGTTTGCACATTGGAGGAATACACGCATTGGTGGTACACGCAGCTTGATACTTACTATGTGCTAAATGGGTAACCCCAAGGAATAGTTCTTGGAGCCAAAAGATGTTCAGAGGCAGTAGAATGAGTGGCCTCGTTTTGTGTGCTAATTGGCACACTTCCCAATGCATCACAAATGACTAAATTTGGAGTTGATCTTTCTATACCCAGAGCTTTTGCATGTTCTAAGATCATTGGCGATGTTCCAAGCTCAAGAATCTACCTGGAAATGCAGATTTCACTATCTCGTTATTTGCCTCGGATCGTAATGCAAAATTTTCGACGAATTTGGCAGAAGTGGATGTCCTCCCAAGGATTTTTAGGTGTTCCGGAATCAATGGTGTCAAAATGGCTAGATTTTACCCAGAAACAACATTATAGTAGCATTGTTTTGCGTGTAATGAGATAAATTCCAATGCAGGACTTCCGACCAAATTGGAGGTAACCCCTAACGTTTTTGGACCTGCTGAATCAAATGATAGTGTTAATTTACACAAATTTTGTCCAAAGGTTGAATAAATCGGACCAGTAGTGCTCGAGTCATAAAGAGCGGCGTTTGACTTCAAAATTCGACAAACAAGGGCTATAATTTCTGCAATTAAGTGATTACCAAGTGTTTTTTGAACCTGAATTTCATTTACCCCATGATGATTTGTATGTTGAAACACAATGGGGCCATCAATTGAATTAAAATCAAGCCCGCTTGCACAGACAGACTGTTCTTGGCTTAGGATCGGAAATTGCCTCATTCAAATGGTGATTTGGTGCAATTAAATCATTACCCATAGTCGTTCCAGCATGAATTGAAGATTTCTTAGTAGAATTAGTCAATTGCAATAGTAGAGATTCATCAATTGATTGAGGGTTGACTGAGACGCACTACGTGCGGACTACCTCAGTTTGATTCGCCGAATAATGACCAAATTGGTGGTGACCCATGCTTGCATTAGATGCGCCAGAGTGAGAGGATACCAGAGTGGGTGGTCCACTATCGTGGGACCTAACAACGAAGTAAAAAAAGAGGCTTGAAATCTGCATTTTTGTTGGGTTCGAAAAGGCAGATTGTAGGTGTTGATTTGTTGCATTTTTTGATGTTTAAAGATCATGAATAGGTGCATCCCTATGAGTAGAGTCGACCAGTATGTTGGGCATGGCTTGGTTGTGCCGGAATGGGTTGTGTCGGTAGTTTTTGTTGGATGTGGAAATTTAATCGTTACAATAGGAAATTAATTTTCCTTTCAAGAGTAAACCCAAATGCATGGTGGATCTTAAATCACTTTGAGATCATATGATATTTTTATTTAAATCCCCACACATAAAGGTGAGATAATAACCTTGAAGGAGCTTTTAATGGCCTAGCCAAATGCTTCCTCCCTTAGATCTTCTCCCTTGTGCTCCTTAGGTGCCTCTCCTTTCCTTTTTGAGAAAATGAAAAATGGCTAAACCCTAATTCTTGTGAAATGTGCCCTTAAAGAACATATTTATAACACACATTTAGAGATTCATATTTGCACAAATTTTCTTGGACTTTATTGTAGTAGACCAATTAAGTCATACACCTTTATTGGAGCCAAAAGAGGGACCTAATCGGATTCACAAGACTTAATCTCCAATAGATGTTTCCAATTGGGTCAACTCTTGACCAATTGAGATACATCTATTAATCCCGGCTTACTCTACCAAAAAATTGAGATTGCACTCTTGAGTCGAGTGAAAGTTATGGAAACCAATTATGATTCGGTAATAATATCCTCCGATCACCGTTCTACGAGTCAACCCCCGTTTGACCGTCAATATGTTAAAGTCGACAAAATGATTGTTTTGACCTTCAACGTGTATTACCCTCTAAGTCCCATTTCATTAGGCAAATTCGTTGTGATGTGCATTACCTTCAACATGTATTACCCTCTAAAAACTGAGCTGAGATTCAATTTCCTTTAGAAAATATCTTAGAGTGACGATCGTCTCATCATGATGATTAACGGATTCCACTATTGCATGTATATGATTTCTAACTACTTTGCCTAGATTCCTAAAGCACCAAGATCGATCTTCTAATTAAGTCTTTACTCATTGGTACCTCAAAGAATTTGAACTAGCAATTAAAGGTACATTATTTGCTCAGGATTTAGGTGACTTGTTCGATAATCGAGTGGTGTCTCATTTCGAGAAGTCACAAATGAGTCATCCACGCGGTCGCGTTCAATGTGCTTCAAAAATACGTTATTGTTCTTATTCCCAGATCTAGACAAATCTTAATAAAAACAATATAAAGCGTCCAACTTCATGTATCGATTGTGAACAACATGTTTTGATCATATAATGAATTGTGTCTCACTATACCCAAACCGTCGAGTACACAATTTGTTATATTTCATGTGATCATGGAACCTTAGATTATTATCGCAAATTCTAACACGCAAATAATTGAACGTTAATTCATAACGTCGTTACAATATACTTACTAGAAAGAAAATGGCATCAGACTAACAATTTTTTGGTGCGTGAATGGCTGGTTTTCAGTTGAAATTCTGGCCAAACCTGCGAACTTAGGGTCGATTGTTGGTGGGGATGTATAGAGGGCAACGAGGGCTTCAAGTTGGTGTATTGGTCCAGTGGTCTAGGTGGCCAGAGGTGGTGTTTTTGCCCTCCATAGATGGCAGCAGGTGGTGATTTGAATATTCATAGAATCCTAACAGGTAATTTTAGGAGTTTGATGTACATATAATTAAGCCCTTTAGACTTCTACATTATTTTTCTTTCATTATTATGAGTTGATAAATTCATAGTTAGAGCGAATAATGTAATCTCTGTGTTACCCTTTATTTTTTTATTCAAGATTCTAGTTATTTAAATGCACATGTGTTGATTTTATTCATGAATTTAATACTTTGAATTCTTTGGCCAATTATTCAATTATTTTGTGAATCTATTACGTATCGAGAGGCAAGTATTAGATTTAGACCACATATTAAAATTTCGTAATTTAGTATAATGCATAGAGATACCTATACTAATTATTGCGGTCATTAGATAAATTTTTAGAACTAATATTTCGTTTTTAAGTAAGATTGATTCACATAGAGCTATGGAATGTAATTAGTTAAATAGACTTAATGAGAACTCGAGAGAGGTAAATTGAGTAATTTAGAAGAATTCAACCAAATAGTATAGTAGTAATGAAACTTGATTGGTGCATTAAAGGGAATCCATAGGTAAAATTGAAAGTCTTAGTATCCATATTCATATTTTTAAAACCCAAATTCGATAAATTGTGTACGCTAGATAATTTTGTTTAGTTAGAATAATTTAGATAGCAATCATGAACCTTGTTATTTGTTTTCAATCAAATTAAAGTTATGAATAATTTAACCAACTGTTAGATAGTAGTCCTCGTGGGAACGATATCCGGATTCATTGGTCCACTATATTACTTATTACAATTCGTACACTTGTGGGATATAAAAATCGAGAACAATTCTTAGCATTAGTGTAAAATTCTCGCACACTGGTATCAATCCCAGTAATGGTTGTTTTGTAAACAACTCTGAACGTCGACCCTCAATCTGCTCCCTCATATAAAGCTCAAGGTTATCAAAATACCATTCTAGAATACATTTTTTGTGGACTACCATGTCGTGATATCTCTTCTCCGGTTCGGCACTCACAAAACTACTTCTGTCAAAAGAGCTGGAAGAAGAGACTGAGGATTTTGATTTCTTTTTAGGTGGCATGGTGAACTCCAAAAGGCAACAGTTTCAATTAATTTCAACCACCACAAAGCAAACCTCAAATTTTTTTTTTCTCAATAAGCCACTACAAACTCCAATCAATACGACAAACTTCTCAATATCACAATATCAACCACAATTCAATTTATCAGTCTCTACTTAACCCTATAATAATGTTGCAAATTCCACAATGTCAATTAAAGTACTTAAAGTTATTAAATATGCCTCAAAAGGAATTGAAGTTCTCTTAGGAATCTCAACAAACATCTTGTAGTCCCTTCACAATTCAAACCTAGAATTCTCCCAAACTTCTTTTAAACTTAGCCCCAATCGTAAATTCAACAACACAAAATGCTAAACCACCACAATCTATCAACAACCCAAAATAACTTATCGTACTTCTACTACAACAAATGACCAAGTGCAATATAACACAATCTAGCACAAATTTCCCAAGAACGTAAAGATATTTACCATTCCTTGTGTAGAAAGTCCACTAGAATTGTAACGACCCAGGTCACACTTAACGGGCTGTCCCGACCGTTAGATCGATGGCGTACTGTCCCCACTGTATCAACATGGGTCTCACTTTTCGCAACATTTGACAAACGTTGCGATAGACCCCCTTTAACAACGTTTGTCAAACGTTGCGAAAAGTGAGACTTTTCGCAACATTTCATAAACGTTACAAGAGACCCCATTTCAATTCCAACCCAACACCATACAAAATACCCCATTCATAATCCACCAACCCGACCCGCTTGGCTTCAAACAAGAACAAGAAAAATTCTAACTGGACAGCACCCCTAAGCCCAATCCCTCATCTCACTATCACGATCTCGCTTTCCCTCATCTTCATTAATCCCTCTCGCACTGGCTATCCCCTGAAAATCCTCAAATCGCCAACCCTAATCATCTCTAATCTCTCTTGCTAGTGCTTTCCCCTAAAATCCTTAAGTCTCCAACACCAATCCCTCATCTCTGATCTCTCTCGCTTTTCGTAGGCTGCACTGCTCTATTAAGCATCGTCTCTTCCCATAGTGGTCTTTACAAGGAAGACCAGTTCGGAGGGGTGGGCAGTATCTGCGTCGTCTCTCCCCCATAGGCGTCTATATGGTGATTGGCATCAATTTCTCACCATACTCAAAAGGTAGGCAGTATCTGATTTAATTGTTTCATGAAATATAGAAATTATTGTGCTAGTGACCGATTGTTATCTTGATTTGGGGGTAGCTTGCTTGATTTATGTTATGTTAGTAGCTAAAACTGTTATGTTACAATCTGTTGTTGATAGCAGTATCTCTATCCAATGGCTCTATTGCCTTCCTTAGAGGTGCCTAAAGTAGAATAACACCTAAGGTTTACTCATTTTGTACCCTAAGGCTGCCTCAAGCTGAACCTTTGTTAGGTTAGAAGCATGGATTTTTTGGGGGGAGGTATTGTCTGGTCATTTTTAAGTGTGGGTACTGGCAGTGATGCCTTATATCAAATCCTCGACTATGCGTTTACATTGAACTGGACAGTCTTGTATTTATAACAATTCATTGGTATTATCAAAGGGAAAGTTTAAAATGGTTTACATCTGACAAAGAAGATTATTTTGTTATTACTTTTCTTTCCTTATTTTCTCTCACCCACCCACCAAAAATGTTAACTAATAATAATAATAATGGTTTCAGAAGTTTCTGCTTGAGGAGTTATGTTGGTAGGTTTGGTGCAAAACCTGAGCCAGAGCTAGCAGCCATTACAACAAAACTTTAGAGGTATCACTTGACTTTTACAAATGGCACATTACTCTATGTTTTAAATGAATGCTGCTACTCTATTCATGATATTTATACATAAAAATACTATTTTAACCTCGTACATGCTCTTAACCAACCATTTAAAAAAAAAAATTCGGGATAATTATGTTTATTAGTGGTATATTTCCACCTTAGTCCTTTAGCTAATAAAAGTTACATCATCGGTAGTATTATGTTGAGACCATGTCCTTGTGTTTACGTAGTACTTCATATGTATTTGACTCATGTTTGATTGTCCAACTACATTGGGATAATTATGCGACATATCATACCAGTCTTATTCTAAGATTGCAATATTAAGATTTTGTCCTCATATTTTTTTATTGCTTCCGAAATAAATGAGTTGATACCTTAAGCTTCTGATGATTTTGATAGACTTATTTCTATTTTATCTTTCATTTTTCTAGTTCATTTATTTTTTTGAGTTTCAAGCATTTAGATAGAACTCTCAAAATCAGTTTACATCATCTTGGTATTAAACCTTGTGACATAGTCCTGGCATAATCGAGCCAACAATCTTCAATTTACTTATCTTGATGGGCTCTTTATAGCATTTACTTATCTTTTTATCTAATATATCTTCGTGTTGTTCAATGTTGAATAGTATCTTTGCATACAATAGACAAAGAGTGGCTAAACTTATCAAGGTTATCATCTAAAATTAAATTAAACTTATCAACACTTGTGAAACGTTGCCGTAGATGGACACTCTATGACAACACCTTGATTTGCAACACACGCCTAAACGTTGCCGTAGGCTGTTTTTGTTGTAATGTTTGTTAGAGTAATCAAAAATATATTATGACTAATGTTTTAAATATCGACCTGGTCATCGACCCGGAAAAAGTAAAGGGTCAAATGTTCAATCGAGGTCGAACCGAATGCAATAAATACATACAAATATAATAAAATACTATGAAAATAATTGATGAAATCATTGGAGAGAAGAGCATCTATAAAAGACAATATCCCAAATTGAAAGTTTATGAAACCATTTGAGATAAGTGCATCTATAAAATGAGCATGTCGTTCAATAATTTTTTATGAGCCTTTGAATTGTAATCTATGAGGACCATTCATGAAGTTAAAATTTTTTAAACTAAAAAAAGAAAAAAAAATCGGGAAAACTACTAAACTGCTACTAGTTCACCGGTTTACAGTTGAACCGACCGGTTTAGTGGGTTTTGAGCGATTTTGTCATAATCAGTTAGCTCGATATGATTTTGCCTGATTTTGGGTTCGATTTTTGTTTTACCGTGTGGTTTAAAACATCTTTTAGTGTATAAGTTTATTGAAAAAAAAAATTTAAATTTCAGCCCAACCTAATATATTTTCTGGTACCGCCCCTGTGTGGAGCCAAAAAAAAAAGTTCGGGGGCCATTTGTACTTACTACGTTTTCTCGTAGAACTGAAGGTTGTTGCAGAATAAATTGATCAAATTATACGTTATCTGAAAATTATTGACCTTAAACTCTGGTTATACAATACTGAAGCGCTGGTGTGCTACTGCTAGAGTCAAGAATTGCGCAACATGTAAGTCTCCCTCATCAATTTTCACCGATTCACATACTGATTTTAGGTTCCGTGTCCTAGAGGTTGCTTGTGCAATGGGTAATCTCAGGATTGTTTGCCATCTGAATTTTTTGTGTTTGTTTATGTTCTTTAAGTCTTTGTCTATATGTACTTTCTACTTTTAGATCAAAGGATTCAAGATTATCGCGAGAATGGAACATGGAACGAACACGTTTTTCACTTATAAGAGATAAAAAATAAATAAATAAATAAAGCCAATCAAATAAAAGTAAAAATAAAAAATCAAGATTAAATGTAAATAGTTCCCGTTTAACACCGTCTAAAACTTATTGCTTGTTTTCTATCTCAAGTGTTTGATATCGTGAGAAAGTAATATAATGGACATATGAGTTCGGATGTTCATTCTCACGAAAACTAATATTTAATCCCTAATTTATTATTTCTAACCCTAATTGACCAAAAAAAAAAAAAATATTAATTATCTAATTATACTAACTTTATCTAAAAACATACAATTTACTCGAATTAAGGTTTCAATGTGTGAAAGTAAATATTGCAATTTCATTTTTTGATCACATGTAATTCACATATCAAGATTTATTATTATTGTAGTATTCGACCAAATTCTTCTTAATTAATAATTTACTTCTCTAAAGTTCAAATTAATTCTATTTAAATATATCAATTCACCATATATGTGAATAGATCTTAAATAGATGCATTCAAATTCTAAGAATCCTATTAATAACCACGATAACCATAAAAGTGTATATCTACCCTTTTATCAAAATTACTAAATTTTACTTTGTGGTCTAAATATATAACTTACCTCTTGAGTTACTACAAATTCACAATTTAGTGAGATAGTGGAAAATTAATCCAAATATTAGAAATTATGATAAAATCAACACATGAAAAATTAAAATGCAAGAATCTTAAAAATTCAAAATAAAGTCACACATAGATTACATTATTGTCCGAACTAATAATGTAGCTACTCATACTAATGAAAGAAAAATAACTAAAAGGAATAGAGTTCATTGAGGGATTTTGATTTTAAAAAACGAGGAAAAAAAAAAGATCTTATATATATGAAGAATCTTGTTCTTCATGTCGAAATCTTGCAAACCCTAGATTCTGTTTTTTTTTTTTTTTTTAATCTCGACTTCCTATATGTTTCTCTATCTAGAATTGTGTCCATAACAAAATAATAATGAAAACTACATATACTAGTCAAAAATTGATCTAATGATAACGAAGGTACGACAAGAATTGTAGGGAGGGATATAGTAACACCCCTTCACCGCTTCATTGTCTTTGGAGCCAATGATCATTGATTGGTAAATGGTTTGAAATATAGAAAAAGGCATCTCCTCCTCCCAGCTACCTCATGCCACAACATACATTACCCTACCATCTGACTCCATACGTTGGGAGCTAATTATGTTGGCCCAAACCTAGTGGTGGCAATGGGGCTCGGCTCAGCCCATATACCCATGAGCTCGGCTCGTGCTCATTTGTAAATGAGTCGAGCACGAGCTCGGCGCGTTACTCACAGGTCGAGCTCGACTCGGCCCACGAGCTCGTGGCTCGTTGGCCGAGCAGAGTTTCGGCTCGCGAGCTCGTCCCTTTTTTTCGAATAAGCCTTTTTAAAAAAAATAAATAAATAAACCATATTTTTGACGAGCCCACGAGCCGGTCTGCTCCTCGTGGCTCATTTTTGACGAGCTGACGAGTCGTTCGACTCGGTTGCCACCCCTAGCCAAACCTTAGGACCTCAAGACGAACATGAAGGGGGTGGAAGGGTAGTCATAATCCACCTAGGGGCATGGCCTCACTTATTATTGTGCAACCAAGCCTGCCTCTGGCCCTAGCATCTCATCGGAGTTAGGAATTCTACAAAACTCATGTAAGTATTAGAACTATTCCTTTGTCATAATCAAAAGATTTGAGGCCTCCATGGTTGAAGTTTCAACCACTTCGTTGGATTCTTTCCAAAATGGTTCTCTAGAACCTATAGCCCTAGTCTTCTCCGCCTCGAAAGTCATCTCTGGAGATTGTACCCTCAATCCGACCAATTCTATGCTTACAATTTGTTCCCTTGATTGGTGGTAAAAATTCTCGTTTGAGCGTAATGCTGGTTTTTGATAAAAGTGTTCATTCAAAAATATTGAAATATAAAAGGAGAAGAGGATCGAGTCAAGAAGGTGCCTAAAACATAATCAATTATGCTACAGGTACAAGAATTTTTAAACAACACTTAAAACAATTTTTCATTAGTTTTGGACTCAATAATGACAGAAAATGCACCATATAGGTGCTGCACACATAGCACCTGTATGGTTTCTGTGAATAATTCCCTGAGCATAATAATGAATGTCAGTCAATCCATCCTCGTTATTTTAATTTCTTTTGTTTACCAATCCCGTGTAGGAAAAACATAAAACATTCCAGCTATGCTATTATGAAACTCAAAAACTAATTTGTTTTAATAATAATTTCAAATATTTACTTTTTGATGCTTTCTTCCAAATTTTTAGTATTTTAAGATGTTCAACAACTACACAGACACAAATCTATCGAAATTTCATAATTTAGCCACAAACTTAGGAAAAAAGAGTATCGATGATTAGAAAACTACATGTTTCCTAATTAAAACAAAACTGAAACCAACCAGAATCAGTCTACGCGAAAAGATGGGATTAATGAATTTGATGAATGAAAAGGAAAATCCTTTTTATTGTCCACTCCAAGTGAAATAAAAGGAAAAATTACTACAAACCCCTACTTCTAAATTTTAATTTCAAAAATTAAGTACCAATGTTCTTTCATAAAAAATCAGGTATATCCAACTAGGTGAGTTTTCTGAGTGGCCACGTCAAACCAACTATTCACCACATAAACCTAACTTATTCTCTATTCACCACAATGACATTTTCAACAATAAACGATAAAGATACCCTTGAGAAGGTTATTTATTATAAAAATATGGTTATGTTAAAAAAAAAAAACAATAATACACTTTTACTTACAAAATAAAAACAAAAACAAAAACAAATACTTCCCACTTAAAATTTCAAAATAAAGTCAGTTTCTTTATCTGTTTCTCCAACACAGATAACATCTTTCATTTTTCATTTTCGTCAACCTTAAAACCTCATAAGTTTATCAAAAAGTTCAATAGAAAAATCTTGTTTCGATGAATTACTTCGAATCGATAAGTATATTTACGTATATTAATTAATTTCATTTTCTTTAAATTAGTATATTTATTTAATTGTTAAATTTTATTTCGACACATGTCAATACGTAGATAAATTTTTACATTTTATTCAATAGATCTATAAATTTCTCAAGCAAAAAATAGAAAAATTCATCTGCATATATTCGAAAATCTGATACATGATGGGCCGTCTGTACAGTCATTAATTTTTTATTTTTTATTTTTTATTTTTTTGCAATTTTTAAAATCTAGCTTAATTAACTAAAATTTTGACTTATAATACAGATATGGAATCAACAATCGTCTCAATTTGTTACTTTCGTAAATTTCAAACACTACAACAAAAAAAAAAAAAAAAGGCATTTTGCAACGATCTAAAAGGTTGTCAAAAACCTTTTACAACGTTTGGACATATGTTGCAAATCGAGCTATTGTCGTAAAGTAAAGAGATACAACAACATTTTTTAAATGTTACCGAAAGTTTCGGCAACGTTCAAAAAGTTGCCGTAGAGAGATACGTCAACGTTTCGAAAACGTTGCTGAAAAAGTTTCGACAACGTTTAAAAAATATTGCCATAGATAGATACATCAACGTTTTTTAAATGTTGTCGTATCTAGTCTTTCGCAACGTTTTATAAACGTTGTCGTAGATCTTTTTATATTTTTTTAAAATTTTAAGTTTTTTTTATTTGTATAGTGATTTTCATAAAACAACCATAAAAACATGATAGAAGATAACGTTATCAAATAACTCCAATAATCATTATTAATTGAACTGTACAAAATTTAGATCCAAAATTTTGAAGCACCTAAAAATTCTATACATTTTCAATAATAATAATAATAATAATAAAGAACTACCACAAATCCTAAGCAGTAAAATAACCCCACCGGCCTTGAATACACACTAGCTAGAAAACAACTCAAATCCGTGAAACCTTGAATAAACCACTGCAAATACTTTGCCTTGAGTAAATAGAGTACACTTCTTAATGCGTAGATATAACCTGCACATAAATAATAAAGTTTAAGTTTCCAGTGAGAGCACATTGTACTTCTACGAGCCAGAGGGGTTTCACAATTTCATTGAAGACAAGGATACAAGCAAAAACAATCACCCTCTAAATGTAATCGTTCCAAAGAATAGAAGAGTAATGAACTTTAACACTTTGTGAAGGAACAAATATTCACTTCACAAATGAGTCGCCAAATATAATTCTAAAATGGTAAAATGTAGCAAGATTGGTATAAGCTTCTATGTGCTATCAGCCACAACCTCTTGTGACACCTGAAAACCAAAAATGAAAAAAGATGCCTCGAGTTACTAGAACTACATTTTATTTTTATATGAGAGACATGAACCTTGAATGCTATCCATTGACGTAACTAATTAATTGTAAATCGAAACAAATATTTCTCATTGAGTATACAATTTTTGATTTTACATTCTAAAAAGAATAATAGCACTAGCTCTATCTTTTCAATCTACATCAGAAAACCAAGAAACCATGGATTCTCTTGCACTTGTTCTCACCATGGACATAATCCACTCATACATATCCTCAACAATATGAATTACCCATTTTTCCATTCTTTTCAAATAAACATCATAGCACGTTTGAGGCAATCCCACAATTCTCTTTTTCTAAATCAATAGAAATAGAAGATACTTTTTCTTTCCTAAATCACTCCATCAATCTCAAATTAACATCATACTTTTTCACCTATTTAGATATTTTCCTCACTAACTAAATGATAAGGCAAACATAATAGCTATGACAATGAGTTTGTCTATATTTGCACCAAACAATAGCCCAAACTAGTAAATTGTGGGTTCTGTATTAACTACAACTACAAGCATTCAGCTGAGAGTTTCATGGGAAAGCAATATCTACAGTTTCAGGCACCAGTAATGAAGATCTAGTGTATAATTACCTTCTGAATTTCCATTGTTCAGCTGCAGGAACTCCATTGGTGGTAATGACTCCTACTTCTAACCAAGGAGAGCATCAAATGCATTAAAATGAATCTTAATGCCACTATTCTCGTGCTTAAGAACTAAAGAACTTTCCCCAAAAATCATCTGTGGAAAGTGGGATGAAGCATCTGTTCCCACCTATAGACAGGATGTAAGGCAATTAATGATTAAATTTCTCCACGATACGGAACTATATATATATAAAACTAACAAGAGGCCAAATCAGGCCTTGAATATAAAAGGATACAATAGTTCTAACCAGCATCTGCTCCAACAGAAGCATTATTATTCAATGAAAGTCTATATATGCACTTAAATCGTACCGCGACACTTGAAAGAAAGAAATACTACATGCTTAATGAAACAGTGAAGTACCCCTTAATTGCTTAAACATACATGGCATAACACAGTCAACATTAACCTGCCAGCTTTGGACTGTCCTACACTGCAGTCCATTGAAAAGATCAAAGCATTTTCTTTCCAGAACAAATTTCCTCAGGCATGTCCTGTAAGAACCAGGTGCACACGTCTTTGGACTGGCTTGGTTCAATTTTTTTAGGCATAATGCCATAACCTAACTTGACCAGCCAATTAAAATGAGATCTAATAATAAGATATTTTCTCCGACCAAGATTAGAT
>CAIGRF010224097.1:16141-29582 GCA_903798235.1 Fraxinus ornus | reverse complement strand
ATAATTAAGGTCACAATTCCATATAATTTGGACACAAATTACAAATTTTACATGCCACAAATTATTTTACCGTCACAATTCAAAAATTTTAAATATCACAATTGTTCATCGATCACAAATCAGAGATTTTATAAATCACAAATTATTTTACGGTCACAATTCAAAAATTTTATAAGTTACAATTTGTTCATCGGTCACAAATAAAAAAATTTATACGTCAGCAACTTGGTCGCAATTGTATACAATTTGGTTACAAATTCATTTATCGGTTACAAATAAATTTTTTTATAAATCACAATTCATTTATCGGTCACAGATCACAAATTTCATAAGTCATTCAGAATTTTAGATCACATATTATTTATTGGTCACATGTTATACAATTTCACTCCCTACCCCAATTTACCAAGCTAACTTCCAACAACTATCATTTTCCACTTCAAAATCACCACCTACTTCACCACCACCACCACCACCACCAGCGATATCCAACAAAATTGTTGCCACCGTCACCCAAAAAACATCAACAAATCAAATCCACAACAGCAGCCGCACCACCAATGACTTGCGATGACCACCCCACGACCACATCGACACCACCACCAAGCAACAAACAAAAAAATTTCTACCACCACTGACATCGACACCACTGGTAGCAAAACCATTATCTCAACACTAAAACCACCACCACCACCAGCCTACCACTCCAAAACCACAACCCTCACTAAAAAAATTCCCAAATCTGTCGTCGGGAACTAACTCCACGGTCACCATGACCGCCCTACGGGTATTGCTAGATATCTTTAGGAAGCCAACCGTAACCACAGCGAGAGACAATGAGCATCGACGTTATCAAAGCTGAGGCAGTAGCGCTGTGGTAGGGTAGCATTGGCCCCACACACGAACTCATCTCAGCTGGACACCGAAAGATGCGATGAGCCGGGGGTTCCTGGAAGGAAGGCAGAAGGGGAAGCGAGCAGCCTTCGCTTGGGAGCCGAACCTAATGGCGGCGCTACGAACAGAAGACGACCGAAATACAGATCTAGCGACGAAGGAAGCGGCTACGACAGCCATTTCTTTCGGGGAAGAGAGAGAGAAAGGAGGGGAAGAAGATAAAATTAGGGTAAGGTTTGGGTAAGGAAATTGTTATTGGTACCCGGAGTGTTTACACTCCGGGTTACCCGCCCCTCACATAAGTGAGGGGCCCACCATGGACCCCACATAGAATATAATAATTCTGCCCCCCTATTGTGAGGGGGGCAGTGGGATCGGGTTTACACGCCCGGGTACCCATAGCAAGACTCTTTGGGTAATTATGATTTAGCAACTCTTTGGGTAATTATGATTTAGTGAGAGAAGGTCGATGAAATAGATAAATTAATTTATGAATTTTGTATAAATAAAATTTATATTTGAAATTTGAAATTGTAATTTTAAAATTCTGGTGGTGTGTAATTTCCTTGTGTGGGTACAAATGACATTGGCCTATTGTTTGATTGGTGACTTAGCCCATATTTGTCTATTATTCTGAAAAACCTCTTCTTTTTTTTTTTTTTTTCTTTTCAATCACATTCTCATAGTAAAACACATATCCAAATTTTTTTCCTACTTTACTCGCTCCTTCAAAAAAAAAATTTACTTTTCCCAAAAATATAAAAAATTAATGGACATCAAACGTGGACTTAATATACTGTTGCGATTCATGAATTGTGTTATATAATTTGTGACCTAGTATGTGAGCCTACCCCATAAATTGTGTGAACTGAGACTGAACTCGTATAATTTAAAAGAATTTATCTACTCTACCAAATTTTGGTTCACAGATTTTGTACAGATTGTCTCACATGAGGTGGGTCCCGAGGACCCACCTTATTTAAAAAACCCCCCAAAAATGTTAAAACACCCACCCACCCCATCTCACATTGATGTGCCAGGTCTTTTACCGATCTGGCACAGCAACTCGGTTGAATTTAAAATTATGTCACAACATTTTATCAAAGGTAACAAATATGATCACCTAATTTTTGAAAAAAAGAAATTAATAAAAAAAAAATCACATGCTCATTAATTTTGAAATTGTATTTTTAAACAATTGTAATTATGAATTTTTTTTCCGAAATAAAATATTAGACACAATTTCCCAGTAATATTGTGTCGTCCCTCCTGTTGACACGATGCCACATCTTCATCACCAAATATATATTTGCAGTAAAAAATAAATAAATTAATACAATACAAAAATATTCTTACCATTTCATGCTTTGTGCTTTTTATTATCATCATAAAAGGAAAATGATATTCCAAATTCAGTTTAAAATTGGACTTCTATATGGAAACTTGAACTTCATAATACACGTATCGGATGCGTGAAGGATGTTTTAAATTATTCTACAATAAAATAATATGCTCATTTCTTTTCTGATCTTGTCATTAATACTAATTTCAGCACTCTCTCTTATTCATTTTAACCAAAAAAACAAGAAAAGACCTTTACACTCAACCAACGCATAGACAAAAACAAATTGAAAATTCCTATCATATCTATGTACATAAAAACTTGTTTTCTTCACTTTGCCTTTTAATTCACTATACCTCCACCTCCACCGTGTGTTCTTTCTGGAGCTTCTCTACGTCCCCTCCACTGTAAATATCTCGTTTACAGTAGAACAATCAATCCGTCATGAATCTAGCTCCCCACCAGGGCTTATTCCTATTAGACTCTACATTTTTAGAACATCATATCTTAATACGTTCGCTGAACTGCATGTAAATGGAAACTGAGAGCGATAGAAAAGAATATGTAAAAATTGGTAATAAAATAAAAGATAAAACTTACACTCGTGGGTAGTTCTACTGGAAACAAGTTTATGCTGCTGGGATTGAAACTTAATCCACTGCACACGAACACACAAAAAGATTATCGAACAGATAAATGGAACATTTGATTCTTTGGCATCAATTTTTATATTTTTTATAATGTTACCTGCGAGACAAAACAATTTGCCATACATACGGTATGAAGAATTCCTCGGGATGATTCTCTTGCTCATAGGTGAAACGTAATTGTGTAAACATCTTTCCAAGACCAAGAAAAGGTGTTAAGAAAAGACTAATATGAAAACTAAGCATCACATAATATTACATTTAACTAGTTATATAAGCATTGCTTTGAACCTACCTTCATGCCTTCACCTCTCCAAGATCGACAGTTATTTATTATGATTTCAAGCACTTTCTCAACTGACCATTCACCATCCATCTTTTGTGCATCAATGCGGCTATTGAAGAAGTCCAAAACCTGCAAAATTGAAACAGCTCAGTCTATTTACATCCAGAAAGACAGAGCACATTTCCTATTAGTATCAGCTACCCTAGCCTACATCTGGTCAAGACAAACGAGTAACAAAATAGAAATAATCTAGAACAGAATTGTACAGTAAAAATGTTCTCCAGCAGCTCGTTAAAACGCGGGTGATTCTTGAAAGGTAGGAAAACCTCCTGCCTGTGCATAATTGCATAAACCACCTAAAAAGCGAAGTCACAGTAGAACATATAAGAAAAGGTATGCAATATAAACTGTGTGAAGCTATATAGATAAAAATTACTTTGCCTTGACTGAGCATCTAAAGGAATCAATCATACCTCAGGATTCCGCGGCAAGGCATAAGTTAATATTGCATTTAGTATTTCCAGTACAAGTCTCAGGAAGTCAGCATATAGATGCAGTTCTGCAGCCTGGAACAAAGGTATATTGGTTAACAGCCTAGTACTCTTGCATGGAATTGAAATAGCCAAAATCAACAAAATAATTGAAGGGACTGCCTTACTGAATCATCTGGAAGATTATCTCCTCTTAGTTCACTGTCTACTATATGCATTTTGTCATTTTTAATCTCTGCTAATTTATTGTACCTAAATTGAAATCAACATCAGAAAAACAAAGTAGCATAATAATTAAAATAAGTTAATCCAGTCGAGTATTTAACATGTAATAAGATGACAAGAACACAAAACAATAAAGAGGAGACGTACTTGCGCGAAAGCATATCGAAAAGGCTAACCAACCGCTGTGATGCATATGCACTCAGACGGTGAACATGAGGTGCCATATTTGCCAAAGTTGCAAGACAATTTGTATGGAGATAAACATCCTGTTCAAATAAAACACGTTAAGAAATATTAATCAATTAATGTAACACCTATTGTCCATTTGAATAAGAATAAAACTGTTATTGCTGCTATAATTCCTTAATATACAAGAAGCAATAAGTAACAAGGGCAATTTCTTTCTAGTTATTGGTTAAAATATAATTATGTGTTGATTACAGAGCCTTTCAGACACTAGCAATTCAGTGGTCACTATTTTTGGGTGTCTTGTATAGGAAATGAGCTTGGGGAGGTAGTAATCGACAAAGCTACAAAATGAAACAGGGGAACTAAGCTTGGGACTCTTGTGACCTCCTATTTGAACCTCACTTTCCTTCTACAATTACACTTCAAAACTTCAAGATAATCCTTCTAAAGCAAACATCTTTGGCAGATATAATGACTTCACAGGAAAGATAGCAAATGACAACAGAAGTATATCAAAAGACCTACAAAGAGGTTAATGGGAAATAAAGGACAAAGAAAATGAGCCAAAGTAGATGCTCAAGGTTGTACCCGCAGCTTAGAGAGATTGTATTTCACTGTTTTAATTAAAATTATGACCATGAGAGAACCAAGAGAAGTTTGCTGAAGAAGTCGTTCTTGATACCATGGAACATTAGGTAGAACCTGTTGGAGAGAAATTAACTCAGTATATAGGCCCTTGAATAAGTTAACTAATAATAAGCATATCTAAAGTTACTTTACCAATTTGTAAATGCTGGAATTAAAAGAGGAATCCTGACTTAGTATAAGAAGGATAATCAGCACCATATAGATATGATTGGATGTCCTTCTCGGAGCATTATATAATGTTTCCAGCATCGGCATCAGCTGTTGATAATCACAAAATTATATATCATACTATGATTTAAGTCAAAATAGGAATTTGTGAGAATAATGATCCTTTCCTCTCCTCTCCTTGATAAAAAATCATTCAAAGAAGGATCAGAAATTGTATCATTGCTTTAAAATAACTTTATGGGAAACCGTAAATGCTTTGCATAGGTGAAACATCAAATCATAGAAAAAATAAATAAATCCTCCAAGAACAGTCATAGAAATACATATATACAATGCAGATTGATAAAGTGCCAAGCGAGAAATGTCATAAACTTGATAGGATTTTATGTTCCGTGACGGTCAATAGTTGCCATTCATTATGTAAATTATTACAACTTGTAAAATTAAAAAAGATTACAATGTTTCTACATTATTCTTTATTTATTCATCAGTAGTTATAGTCTATTAATGATAATCATTTACTCTTTCCATTTCCCGTGTGGCATTGATGTAATAGATTCTGTTTCATACCAGTGTGTCCAGATCTGTTCGCACCAGAACATACTCCAGAAAATCGGAATTTCCATGCACCAAAGAGTATAGGAGCAGGACAGAGGTTTCATCAGCCAAGCATCTGAGAACAAAAACCCCCAATGGGAAAAAATCACAAAACCAAGGCGTAAAGGTTTTTAAGCTTTTCAGATATGAGCAATCATGTGTTCTGCATGCAAGCATGTATGCTACTACTTGAACTCAAACTCATTTAAAGAAATCTCATGCAAGAAATCAAAAGTGAAGTCATATAAGCATGAGAGATCATGTTTGAAACTACAATAAACAATATAGCAAAAACTTCTTCAAATGGACAACAAGATCTTGCACAAGTAATTGAGGACTAAGCACTAACCAACTAAAACCCACACAATATATATTCATTGAATGTTCAACTGAAATATTCTATTTCAGAGTTTCATATTGACTTGACCCACAACAATCATTTCGATAGTTGAACACATACCCAAGACGCCAATTTTAGGGTAAAAAATAATAATAATAATACAACCAAATTTACAAATGAATTTCCTATGCTGAGCAGAAGGAACATAACACTCACGTGCCAAGAGTATCAAATAATGAAGCAAAAGGTAGTCTCACGATTAGACCATTGTGTGCATTCCCTTCAACATCCTCCCTGTCAACTGCAGGCAGACCACTCAAAGACCTGAGAACTAGTGACTACATCAAAGAATCTTGATTGTAACAAACTACAAGATCTCACATTGAATATCACGAGCATTTTCCACTGCTTTACAGAAAGGATTCACCAAGAAATATGATTCTTCTTTACGAAGAGGATCTGAAGTGCTGTTATCAGTTTTATCCTTCACATAGTCCATCGCAACACATTTTCGATAATGGATAAGAATAAGTAATATGTTAAGACTGTTTTCCGCCAGTGAACTTCTTGATGCTTCACCAGTAGAACTAACTAAGTAATTGAACGGTAATAGCATCAAGTTTGCTGCAAGGAAGAATTATATTTCAGTTAGAATGAATAAATTTACACTATTGCAATTGCAGGCTTCACGGTCATTTTTAAAAAACATATGAACGCAAGAAGTTGATAATGAATGATACTTCTTGTTCTTCTATGGAATGATGTGACAGAAAGTATAGGAATTAAAAGGACAAAACAGATTATCTGAAAGTCTGGCAATTGTAGTGCAAACAGGCATTTTAATGGGTGTTACATCCAAAGCCACACTACAAATGTAGTTACAAAATAAAAACTGAAACAAAGAGTATTTCCTTATTTGTCTTGAATAAAACGAATGAACAATGAAAAGAACAATGTTTTGTTTCTTCAAAAATTTCCTGGAAGGAATAAATATCCATCCAAAAGGGAAGTCAATACATTTAAAGGGATAATTGCAACTATGGGCCCAAACCTTTCAAATCTTTGCAAGTTTTACCTTAACATTTCATTTATTGCACATGTGATCCCAAACCTTTCAAGTGCGTGTGCTGGAAGACGAATGGATGGAATCCTTCCATTTTTTCGTTAATTGACCCGAAAATGAAGTTTGACTACATTTTTAACAATTTCAAAGAGGGCAAAATAATAATTTTATATTTACCACAGTAAAAAATTAAAATAATTAAATAAAAAACCAAGAAAGAAAGGAAAAACTGAAACCTTTATCCCCTTCTTTCCCAACACCCCCACCCCAACCCTCTACAACAAAACTAGGAAAACCTATCCCCACGGCCATCGTCGCCCAACCACACAACGCCACACCTTCTTTATAGACTCCACCAAATCCATTCTTCCAGCTTTGAGCAACTCTTCCTTTGTCGGAAACATTGACAGCTTCTCTGATTTCTCCATAAACTCCATCATCTCCGCCTCCAATTCTGCGCCTCCATCACTCTCTTTATGCTTGAAGCACCTAAAACTCCCCTTACTACTTTCAAATTTCCTCAACCTTTTGATTTCAGGAAACCACAAAGAACAGCTGAAAATTGCAACTTTTTGGTACCTTTGAAGCCTTATTTTGGGATTGTATACAGGAAATTGAGAATGGGTAACTAGATAATTCAAATGCAATAAAGGGTAGTGGGATTTTGTAACGTGGGCATGAGTTATGATGAGTGTAAACATCTTTGAGGCATTGTTCAAATCTTTGAACACTGTGTATATTTGGGTGCAAGAAAGAGGAATTAAAGAGGCAAATTGCGAAAAATTGGAGGAAGAGCGAGAAACCGCAGGCGCAAACCGCCGACACCACCGCAAACAGCCACCGTCGTGTGGTTGGGCGATGGCCGACCAGTAGTGGGGATGGGGTATTGGGGAAGAAGGTTTCAGTTTTTCCTTTCCATTTCTTTATTTCTTTATTTTTCTTTTTGGTTTTTTATTTAATTATTTTAATTCTTTAAGATGGTAAATATAAAATCACTATTTTGCCCTCTTTGAAATTGTTAAAAATGTGGCCAAACTTAATTTTCTGGTCAACTAATGGAAAATGGATGAATTCCATCCATTTGTCCTCCAGTTGCACTCATTTGAAAGGTTTGGGACCATGGTGCAACAAATGAAAAGTTAGGGTAAAACCTACAAAGATTTGAAAGGTTTGGGTCATGGCTTCAATTATGCCTACATTTAAATGCATATTTGTAAATGTTTAACTGAGGAAATGAATGACATCATCATACCGGCTGCAAAGCCAACTCTCTGTAGAACACCAGGCTGATTTCCTTCAGAAAATATGGTAAAAGATGAACTGATCACAGGAAACCAAGGGCGTGTGATGTAATTGAGCAATAGCTTGTGAACAACTAAACCAACCAAAGAACTTTCCTACAGAAACAAGTTAATGAACTACTACATCAGCACTGAAGCCAGTAAGGTTACTTGAATTCACCGAACCATAGTTAATGGTCATATAAGAAAAAGAATTTCACCTGAACCATAGCTTCATCAATAAATGGGTGAACATCACTTGGTCCCGGTGACGGCCCAGCAAGAAGCTGAGTTGACATGGCAATAAGTATGAAGTTAAGTAGCTCTTGATGTAGAAGATACGTATCAGGGCTAGTGGAGAAATGAAATGAAATCAGGGGAATAATACATATAATGCAGAGCGTCAATGGGTTAATGAACTGTACAAACATACCGTACATCAACTTTGCCAAGAAAGTTAAGAGTGCTGTGCATAATGAGGTATGCAACATCTTCACCTGCTTTGGCAAGAAAAATGAAAAAATAAAGTAAAATTATTCGTGTGATTAAAATGAATGAAGTAAAAGAGAATTCATCTAAAAGTAAAAGCCTTAATTATGATGCATAGAAGAAACCTTTTGAGAAATTATTTGGTATTGCCTCACTTTCATCCAGCGACAAGTATAGTTCTTGGAAGTTTTCGCTCTTAGCATTCTCAATCAGATACTTCAGAAAAACAGAGGATACATACAATGCATTGAGAGCTTTTGCAAAAGCTGGGGATGGCACACCAGAAGTAGAAACACACTCTTGCAAACACCATGCTAGGTGAATTAAAATCTTCGCAAAGTGTCTTGTGTAACAATTGTTCACCACTGCATACAACACAATAGAGAGTAAGTATCATGGACAGTTGAAAACTTATTGCTTTGTTTTCTTGTTTCAAGACGTTGTTCTGTATGTCAGATCATATGTAACTGTGCAAGTCTTTGTTTTGCTTCCTCGTGAAATTAAAAGAGGGTGAAAAATAAGCTCTATGTTCCAAACTGATCTTATATAGCAACCAATAACCCTGATGTAGTAAGAAGTTCCTTTTAGTTGCACCATGTTGTGGTGAAAATTCCATACATTATAAAATATAGAAAAATTGGAAGGGTACTTAAAGTATCTAAAAGCTAAGTGCATGTTTAGCAGAGCTTATAATTGCTTATAAACAGGTCAAACTTTATTTTCATCCGTAGTACCCATAATTTTTACCTACTATTTAATGACACATTCCTTAGTATCGACTGCTTATAAGCACTTAAAAGCCTAGCCAAGCAAGCTCAACAAACATAGGAATTTGATGCTTTCTCATAAATTTCTGCAGGTACTTTAGTAAGGGTAGAAGGATTACTAAATCTCAATAAGTGCATGAAGAAGAAATCTGGCTAAAAATTGATTCCTTAGATCTCCTGGGGTGATTGCAGATGGTTGGCAGAAATAGACACCACCATCCAAGGGGAATCAGTTTACTAAATAAGTGAAATGAGGCTTCTCCTCTTTTAGTAAAACTAAATCAGACAATGCTAGACTCTTTTGATTAAACATAGCTGCATGCAAGGTGTGTTCATTAAGTCTTTCCTCCAGTTGAATCAAAATCAAAACCATATATACGCCTTAAAGCTGTGAGACTAGACATGGACACATTGATTATTTTCCAAGTGTATAAAGCAACAGCAAAATTCAACACTAGAAATTGCTTCCAAGCACTGTAACTGTAAAATTGAAGTGAAAAGAGACTAATATGCCTACCATACATGTAGATAGCTAAATATTGTTTTAACCTTAATCTAAATAATACCATTCAATTTTATCTTTTATCCTACCAAGAACACAAGACACACATAGAAAATCTGCACTGAGTTAAACCCATTAAGTTTAACCTCAAAAATTTGTATAGTAACCCTAAGACAGTTGACCTCTTCATTGAAAATTCTCTAGATCAATCCCCATTTTAATAGCAGAATTTGACAATGAACTCACAAACAAGCCAATTCGAGATATATAACAATAACCATGACTTTCCTAACAGCATTTGCAATATATACCGCGTACCAATAAGAAGAGAAATAAAGAAAAGAATTTAGAACTCCAAACTTCATCCGCGATTTCTAATAATTCAGAAGTCTGACAAATACCAAGCTCATAGGGTTATAATTATTATTAGAATTTCACTTGACCTAATAGTCGCCTAAATTGCACTATTTTAACTGATTGCTTCAGCCGTTTAAAATCAATCATGAAATGTTCGTGAAGTCAATTTCAAAACAACACCAAGCGTGAATACGCAACAGAAAAATAAAAATAAAAAATCAAGTACAAATTCCAAATGCGATTAACCATATCTTATACACAATGCGAATTCCATAAAAAATAAAAACAGAATTTTGATAAGGAAACAATTGAAAAATCACTGACCGAAGAGCTGGAAAGCTTCGTGAACGCGATGAGAGGGCCATCGCAGATTGAGAGGAAGTTCGAGAAGTTTCTTCCAGTAATCGGAGGCTAGAGGGAACGATTTCTCCCCAATAAACTCTCCAATTAGATACTCCGCTGTCTCCTGTGGCCGCGCTCCTCCGCTCAGCAGCGGCGTCGATGGCACTCCACCCATTCTCCCACGTACGCTATATAATCGTATCTGTGTATGTATAGGTTTATGTATACGTGTTGTGTGCATAAAAATGTTGGAGATGTGGATCTGACTGAGGTTTTGAAGAGAGTTGTTAACCTGTTAGAGAGCGGAAAAATATTGGGGCAATTGCAGCAGCGGTCCCTAATCTTTTTAATTTTCGCAAACTTTACCCTAACTTTCATTTTGTATCAGAAAATGTCCTTAACCTTTCATAAATATACAACTGGAGTTCAAATGGATGGAAACCATCAATTTGACTGTTAGTTAGCCAAAAAAAAAAGTCAAGATTTGATTAATTTTGACCAAATTAAAAGGGACAAAATGATAAGTTTAAAATCATCACATTAAATAAATAACCAAAGAAAAAAATGATTTCTTCTTCACCCCAGCCTATCCCCACAGCTGAAAATCAAACTGTTCAACACCATTGTCGATTATATTCTTCCCCGACACCCATTCACGCCCACCCTCAAACCTCATCCAAAACCAAATCGTTGTCCTCAGCAACATCACCCATATCGTAGGATTTATACATCACCAAAAAAAAACCCCCTCATTCCCCTCTACATATCCCACCAAACTATCAGCCTTAACTCCACCAGATTTGGAATAACCACCCAAAATCCCCAATCGCAAACTCAAAAATTGTCGAAAACTCATCTTCTAATCACACCCATCGTTGCAAACTATCACCGATCGACTCCCACAAACTAGGCGTCCAGTATGATGATGGTATTTCAACAAAAGGGGGATAAACAATTGATGCAGCTTTTGAGATTTCAAGTCCCAATCTTTAGGTGGGATGGGATTTGATTTATGGATTTGATAGATATGAATTTGATTTTTATCTCATATTGACAGTGGTGGGCATGGGTGGTGGCAAGTGGGAGTTGTGGTGACGGTTTGGGTCGAAGGTGGCGATGGAGGCAATTTCCTGTAGGTATCGTCGGGGAAAAATATATCTATATCATACTTTAATTTTTTGGAGTGGGGTTATGTTTTTATTTTTATTTTTTGGGTTTTTTAATTTAATTTTTTAACTTATTTAATATGAGAAAAATGTAAAGTACTATTTTGCCAATTTTAATTTGGTCAAAATTAATTAAATGTTGACTTTCTTGGTCAACTAACGGTCAAATGGATGTTTGACTCTAACTGCCTATTTATGAAAGGTTAGGGACCCTCGTTAGCACAAAATGAAGTTAGAGTAAAATCTACAAAAAAAAAAAATAGATTAGGGACCGCAACTGCAATTTTTCCAAAAATATTTGGTATTTGATTAATGGGGATTGAAGGTCCTTAATTGACTAAATTACCCTTCACCCTCTCTCTCATTTTTATTTTCTTTTTTCTCGTATTCTAATAACTTCATTGCCATTAGTTTTCCGCCCACGGACTTGTTGGGGTTAGGGGGTAACTCGGAAGTTGGTTCATTGCCCGACCTATTGCCTCAGTTACTAATCGATCTCAATTTTTAATAAGTAAGAATTTATTCTCCAACATTTCACAATCAATATAGCGTCCAAGTTAACTAACATTACAATGATAGATGTGCAAGACGCATGATATAATTTAATAAAATTGTAACAGTCTAATTCAGAGGAGATGGATTATTTTAATAATTTATTAAAAGGATGCAGATTTTGAGCCAACTTGCTACTACAACAGTGGATTTGAAAACAAATTATGCAATTTCCCAAAAAAATAAAAATAATTTACAAACAACTTTAGTGAATGCAAGAAATGGACTCAAAAAATTAAAATGTCTTAGCAACAAGAGGATAAAACTTTACACAACAGAGATTGTCTTTCACGAGAATGTGTAATGTTGTAATAAAAAATTGATTTCTTCTTCTTGAAAGTAATAAATAGGCTTTCTATTTTATAGTCCTCTTTGTAGTTTTCTTTAAAAGGATAGAACGGTCACTTGGTAAGTCATTAGTGAGAGTTTCTGAGAGCTTTGTCGGTGAGAAATCCACGTGGCACATCTTACATGTTACAAGTCAAAGTTTTGTTAGTTGGTCTTAAAAGCTTCGTTGTAAGAAATCCACGTGGCACCTCCTACGTTCCACGAGTCAACAATCCGTCTTGCAAGTGAAAGATAATCCTTAGCCAGATCTACTTCATTGATTGAGTAGTGCTACTCATCCAGGCATTTAAATCCCAACTAGAAAATAGGTACACGTGGCAAGGTATATTTTTTTGATAAAAAGTCACAATTATCCTTCCTTTATACTTTAGTTTAAATCAAGGTTTTTTATCCCTAATATAAGATTAGTTTGATTTATCTCTCCTAATAAAAGGAAAAGTCAATTATGCTCGTATTTATTTATATATTTTTTTATCAAGACAATCGTTTAGTGTTCTAATTTTATTTTCTAGTTCATTAATTTCTTTATTAATTCTAACTATATTTTATGTTAAAGACACATGTATATCTCTGTTATTTTTCAGAAAATAATCAAGTACAGTATAAAATTGTTTAATTTTTTCTCTTTTCTTTTCACAATTAATTTCTAGTTCCTGAATAGAATTAACTAAAACGTAATAAATAGCAGGAGTGCAAATATTAATACAAGTAACTGACATAAATAAGAAAGATCTTACAGTATTGAAGC
>CAIGRF010224096.1:26193-38053 GCA_903798235.1 Fraxinus ornus | reverse complement strand
ATGTGATGAAAAATATTATTTTATTGAAGATTGTGTGGTTGAAAATTAGTAGAAAAATGAGAATGAAAATTGTAATATATACCAAACATAGGGTGAGTTTGACATTCTAGCAATCTTTCTCCTTTCGAAGCCTAATCGAAAGTGAATCATGTAATTTTTCTTAAGGTCGTGGAGAATATTGTATCGTGAGAATCAAATTGTTTTTGTTTAAAAATTCAATCCGACTTAGAATTAAAGTATTTTAATTAGGGTGTGTTTGAGCCAGATTATTTTGGAAGAATGTATTCTGGAATAGTAAATTGATGGAGAATGTGTGGTTGAAAAGAAAGGAAAAATTGTTGATGTGATGAAAAATATTATTTTATTGAATGATGTGTGGTTAAAAATGAATAGAAAAATAAAAATAAAAATCTTAATGTGTACCAAACAGGGACTAAACAAATATTACAAATTTAGAAATTAGAATATTATTAGTCGGATCAGTACTCCAATTGATAAACACCTGAAGCTCTGTCCGCCTCGTTTCTATCGCTCATTCCTTTCCCCCTCATCTCTTTTGTTGGGTCGTTTCTTCTTTTCTTAATAAGAGCAATTCTTTTTAGGTAAAAACCCATTTTCTGTGGTGTTCAGTTTCAATTTCTGATCTGGATTCAGCGGAACTTTGGACATTTGAATTCTCTATTTGATACATAATTCATAATTATATATGCATGTGATGTAACTCTGTATTAAGCTGTTTTATTTGGATTCGACGAGATTACTGCTGATTTTAGCACTGATAAATTTGATGGATCATTTACCCAGGTGGATAATAGAGTCCTAGATGGCTTCAGCAATGCTATCTCTTGCATCCGTTTCTCCATCTGCTTCACTCTCACTGCAAGAGAATTTCAAGGTACCCATCCATCATCGGAATTCAATAATTATCTACAAACAATTACTAGTTATTATCATTTTTTTTTATTTCTTGTTGGCTCAGTAAGGAATGCTAATCTTGAATTTTTAGTTTGAAGTATACAGAGATGCTTTGAATTATTAAGGTGGAAATTTATGAATTTTGTTGTTTCTTGGATTTATAAGACCAATTGGAAGCGCGGAACTTCAAGTCGAATTAACTTCTTGGGATCAGATTTTAGTAAGACAAAGGTGCGCTTATCTTTCTACCGTGTAACTCTTAATATAGAAAAAGCAGTAATTCGACTTCTGGATTTGTAAAGTTATTTAGTGCTTTTGATAGTAAGGATCAGTTGGTGATTTATGTAAAATGTGTAATTATCTTTTTCCGCTCTTAAATACGTGATGCGGTGTTGGATTTCCTACTTCTGAGGATGGTTCGATATGCCTATTAGCAAAGATGATTTGAATAAAAATGGACTGCTCTATAACACTGGCAATACTGAACTATAAATTTTATTTATTTTATACATATGTTTGGAAACAGGAGAATACTCATTTATCTCACTTCAATCTTATAATTATGAGGCGGCATTGAGATGTTTGTTTTGTATCCTGTTTATCTTTTATCATAGCAATTCATTTCTTTTTTTTCTTTTTGTATATGTTTCTATGGTGTATTTTCTTGCAGCACCGTGAGTCCCCTTGGCACCTAGCTTTTAAAGCTTGTGTTTCTTTCTGACTATTTACTCAAGCATCTGTATAACGTTGTAGAATGCAACCTCACCTCTAGCTCTAGGGGCTTAAAATACAATTACTGGTGTTTTTCAGTTATAATTTATAAGTGCCATACTGGATTGCCATTATCCCACTTATCCTTAGTCTCTTTTCCTACGTGAATGGACATCCTAGTGCAACTGTTATAAGTATGATGGTCTTCTGAATCAGCCTGAGAGGCTCCTTCTGAATGTCTTTTTGTCGTTATGATCAAGTTTATTCTTCCATTGCAGTTCATCTTCAGGAAAATATGCATTATTAGGTTGTTGATTGGACGTTCCAACCGACTAGGAACTAAATGTTTGTAGGGTCTTTTTGATTAAAGGATTATGTCATTGATAATAAAGAATGAAATTCAATTCCTTTTGTAACCAGATCTTGTATTTCTGTTATATGTCTGCTGCAGTCTTACACTCGGACAAGCATGACTGTTGCTGTCAAAGTTTCCCGATTCAATGACATAACAATGGCTCCTCCTGACCCTATCCTTGGAGTTTCTGAAGCTTTCAAAGCTGACACGAATGAAATGAAGCTTAACCTTGGCGTGGGTGCTTATCGTACTGAAGATCTTCAACCATATGTACTTAATGTTGTTAAGAAGGTAAGTTCTTTTCTTAACTCTTTTGATTCATATGTATTATATTATACTGCTTTGATTTTATTTTTAAGAAGGTAAGTTCTTTTATCAATGCTTTTTATAAAAAGAATATTTCTAATTTGAGTTTGCAATGGTGAGATAAGTGGATTTTGTTTTCTCATTTGATGACACATTAAAAAAGATCCCATTCACAAGATTGATGAGATCCTAGCAAAACAGCTTGGTTGTTACTGAGAAGAGTGGATTAACATTCAGATGGCTTATGTGGTTGTGTAGGATCTGATATATTGAGTATTCCGTTAGATGTTGTAATGGACCAAAAGGAATGTCAGAAAGGGATTAATATAGCTGACCCAATTTTAACCAAATTTGTATTTGTTGTTTTATGACACACTAATCATTGTTGAAATGTTTATGTAGGCAGAAAATCTCATGTTGGAAAGAGGAGAAAACAAAGAGGTACTCAATATGTTAAAACGAATGGTTTGACCTGGTGTGTTTTTTATTACTCCAGATTCCTTACCATCTTCTGGATCTGAATGTGTAGTATCTTCCAATCGAAGGTTTGGCAGCTTTCAACAAGGTGACGGCGGAATTATTGTTCGGAGCAGACAATGCAGTTATTCAACAACAAAGAGTATGAGAATAGCACTTTTTTCTTTTACAAATACGGAAATAAATCCCATGTGCTCATTTTATTTGGTTTAAAGACATAGGTTTTGCTGTAATTAATTCTGTTTCCTGGATTCAGGTTGCCACCGTTCAAGGTCTTTCAGGAACTGGGTCTCTGCGGCTTGCTGCAGCACTCATTGAGCGATATTTTCCTGGTGCCAAAGTTTTAATATCATCTCCGACCTGGGGTATAAATTGTTATACTCTTGGACTACCCTGGATATTATGTGGGCACTGACAGTTTGACTTATAATGTCCTCATAGGAAACCACAAGAACATTTTCAATGATGCTCGAGTTCCTTGGTCGGAATATCGGTATTATGACCCCAAAACTGTTGGGTTGGATTTTGATGGGATGATATCAGACATAAAGGTTAGTTTGTACAACCAACCTCTTTATTCAAAATTGTGGGAAATACGTAGAGTCAACTATTTTTTTCTTGTTGGCCTGTCTTTCAATGTCTTTCATTTATCTTGATCTACTAATATGATGACAATGCATTTACCTGTTGTATAATTTTAATATCACGTTCCTTTGTATGCTTGATATATAAGCACAGAAAGCAATTTTACTATTAGACTGCAATTGGAGGCCCTTGTGTCCCTCTACTAAAAACAGTGAAAATTCTGAATTTTAAACTTCTGTTAGAAATGAAACTATATACTATATAGACATTGGGTTTGGTCCAACTAGGACAAACTGCAGGTTGCATTTCGTCCTTCTATCTGTGTACTATTAATATTATGTCTTTGCTGCTTAATTTATTGTAATATTTGTTATCTAAATCAAGTTCTTGTTTTTCCTCTTTCTGGTTAAATCAAATCTAATTCTGAAATCGATATTCTTGCACATTTGAGATGCATGTGACTGATGCAGAGAGCATGATTAACTGAGCTTTTCTCCCTGACAATAGAAGGAGAAAAATATCGAGGCCAAAAAGGCTTTGCCTCTTGATCATATTAAGCTGGAGTTTCCTGTTTTAATAATTTTCTACACATAAATTGTTAAACATCCTGTTTATAGGCAGCACCTGATGAATCTTTTGTGATACTTCACGGTTGTGCGCACAACCCAACTGGCATTGATCCCACCCCAGAACAATGGGAAAAAATTGCTGATGTCATTCAAGAGAAAAATCATATTCCATTTTTTGATGTTGCCTACCAGGTACTTCCTCGTCTGAATTAAGAACGTTTAATTTGGTTTACATTTGCTGTAAAGTTCAATTAAGTGCTCACCATTTCTGCTATGTGGCAAATTGTGGATCTAATTTTAAAGAAAGAATTTCAAGAACTTATGAAATTACTTGAATGTCTTTTCATATTCGTGTATTTACACCAGAACCAGTTGGAAGTTGAAGTTATTGATAGTGGAATTTCCCCTATTTGATTATAGGGTTTTGCAAGTGGTAGCCTTGATGAAGATGCATCATCTGTGAGATTGTTTGCCGCCCGAGGTATGGAGCTTTTTGTTGCTCAGTCATACAGTAAAAACTTGGGTCTTTATGCAGAAAGGATTGGAGCAATCAATGTTGTCTGTGCATCATCAGATGCAGCTGCAAGGTACAAGTGGTCAATTATTTCAATCTCCTCTCTCTTTTGTTATCTAGTTTAGTTGATGACTTGCATTATGAGCTCGGAACTGATTGTACATAATTTTATTCAAGTCTTTACCAATCCAATAACGATGTTGACCATAGGACTCTAATTGGAACTTCCCTACCTATGTTAAGCACTGCGAACTCTCCCTTTTGTCCACCTGGCTGCAACTAAGAATTGGATATGCTGACGCCACCCCTCTATGATTTCTCATTAAACATATGTTTACAGAGAAGCAATAGATGCCATATGGCTGAATAAAGGCTTTGGCATAAGGAAGAATACATAGTTGAGAAAAAAGGATGAAAAGAAGCTTCACAATGTTCCGTGGGTTCAATCTCGGCCCAATTTGACGCTGCACTATATATATGAGCGAGTTGTGTTACCGATATCTGACCAAACCCACACCTTGGGCATATGTACTTAGCCACATCAGCGTGTAACATTCGAAGTATCCTGCATTCTGCTTGTCTTATCTTCTCCTACGTTTGTCGAGAGGATATCTTCATGGATATTTCCAAGGAATTCTAAGTACCTACAAATTTCATTGTCATTTAGATGGAATACATGTGAAGTGTTGCACTATCAGTTCCCTAGAATCTGTGAAGGGAGATTATGTAATATTATTAAGTCTGTATGTGAATCAGATCATTCATTTTGCAGGGTAAAGAGCCAACTCAAAAGACTTGCACGGCCTATGTACTCAAATCCTCCCATAAATGGAGCTAGGATTGTAGCCAATGTTGTGGGAAGTCCAGAGCTTTTCAATCAATGGAAAGAGGAGATGGAAATGATGGCTGGAAGAATAAAGAGTGTCAGACAGAAACTGTATGATAGCCTCTGTGCAAAGGATAAGAGTGGGAAGGACTGGTCATTTATTCTCAAACAGATTGGCATGTTTTCCTTCACTGGACTGAGCAAAACTCAGGTAAAAACTAAAAATCCCAGCATTTTTAAGTTGTCCTATGATGTTGTGCTTGAAACGCGATTCTTTATCCTTACATGAACATATTAGGAAAAAATAAAAATAAAATCCCCAGTTTCATGTCTGCATTAATCATCATCATACGTCATTATATGGGAAAAAAATGAAAATTTGGTGACAGAATAAAGTTGTATCGAATTCAAACTCTGCAAATGGTGGGACTGGCGAGCCCATATATCTTTTACTGATGTTTCTTGTTCTGTTCTGAATCAGACTGAGAACATGACCAGTAAGTGGCATGTTTACATGACGAAGGACGGGAGAATATCCTTAGCTGGATTATCGTCAGCCAAATGTGAATACCTTGCAGATGCCATTTTTGATTCATACCACAATGTGAAGTAGAAGAGAAGATCATAAGACACAAGTTCCAGATGAACTCCTGAGGAATTTTGATGAATTGATCGCTTCAAATGTCGTTATAAAGTGTCATTGAATTGTCTTTTCTATGTTCGATCTGTACGAGGAAATTTTGGACTTAAATATCGTTCCTACAAATTTTTGAACGATCGCATCTGTATCAAATAGTTGAAGAATAATGGGGAATAAATAAATATGGCTTCTTGAATGCTGGCCAAGGCTTTCCAAATTGTCAAGTGTGTTATCATACGAAACATAAAGGAAATATATTGGCTAATGGTTTAATGTTAGTTTCACTATTATAGCCAGTTCGGTAGGGATTAAAATCCAATTAAAATTGAAAATATGGCCGTTATTGGTCTCACTCATCTAATAAAAATCAACAATAACAGTTAGTTTTTCAATTTTATTCCGATTTTAATCTCTACCGAACGGGCCCTTAATATATATATATATATATACAAGTGTCTTATGTCAGCATATATATTAAAGCAAAAGGTGAAATCCCATAAAAGTAATCGAAAATGTCTCTCCTTGGGAACAATTGAATGATCCGTGCAGGCAATGCAACTGAATAAATTTGCACTTCAATAAAATCAGTTGTTGGAAGGCATTGTGGTGACTACAGGCGGCGCCGGTTTTGCAATTCTGAGGGTGCCACCAAGCTCCATGGGAACAAGGGGGGTAAGAGAATGCAATACATCTGTTATCAATGGACGGTAGCTCGGTTCTGGTTGAATGCATAATACAGCAACAGCAGCAACCTGCAAAGAGGATATCTTAATATAGCACACAAATTCCAGTTTCTGCTTAATCCAAATCAACCACCATCCTACCCTGAAATGTAATGTCCCAAAGATTAGTTTGGATTCACAAACCTGATACAGGTGCTTTAAATCCATTGCGTTTCTGATCACAGGGTCTACAATGTTTGGAAGTTTGGATCTATCAGTGAGTTGGGGCATCGCCTGCATTTCGTCCATATATTAAGCTTCAAATAAAAAAGTTTGTGGGACTAGTAGAAAACCAAGTGCTATGTGTTTAACAGCCAGGCATACCCATGTGACAATAGATTGGCATTGAGCTGGTGCCAGTTTCTCCACAGGTTTTCTTCCCAGTAGAAGCTCAAGTAAAACAACTCCAAATGCATAAACATCGCTTTTATCTGTTAACTTACCTATAAGAGAGAAAAATGAAAAAAAAAAATCACGATCATCAAAATGGAACTAAAAGGCAAAGACAAGCCATATGCCAAAACTAATGGCCTATTAATTTTAGAATCTTTCCAAATTTAGAACTCTAGTCCTCAAACCTGAAGTAGCAACAATAAGAAACATAATTTGCAGTCTGGAAAATCAACATTTACATACAACAAAAGAAACTAATAAATTCGAGTGTGTGTACCATCTAAAAGGTACTCGGGGGCTACATAACCCAAAGTTCCTGAAAGTTTAATGCTGCTACTCTTCTGGGCACCATTTCGTACAGCAAGACCAAAATCTGAAAGCTAAACAAAGGGAGAAAACGAGTGAATTTTCATATAATTGAATTGATAGTGTAAGTTAGCAATATAATAATCAGAAATAGATCAAAGACTGGATTTTCTATAGTTTTTACCTTGGCACTGAAGTTGGAATCTAGAAGAATATTAGATGATTTCAAATCTCTATGAATTATTGGTGGATGGCAGTGCTCATGCAAATATTCTAATCCTCTGGTCAAACAGTTGCAATATATCAACATCCAACATCAATAATCAATGATCAGTATTAATTATCCACATGGGAGTGTCTGTTTATGTGCAAACGCACCTTGCTACATCAAGGGCAATTTTCATCCGAAGATGCCACGATAATGCAGATCCACGCAAAGGTCCTTCAAACATTAATAAAACCGAAGGGGAAATTTAGAGTGTATTTGATTTTCTTAATCCATATATGTATCTCATATGATTTAACATTGTTGAAATATTTTTACCATGCAATTGAGTTTCCAGAGATCCATTCTGCATCAGTTCAAAAACAAGAAGCCTTATTTCTCCATGAATGCTACAACCCAACAAAGAAATTATATTCGGGTGCTGAATATTGCTCAACAACTCTACTTCATTCTGTAAATTCAAGAATAAGCAATCAATTTAGGATCTGAGATCTGCAGTACAAATGGATAGAAGAGCAAGCACAAACGAACTTTGGAGAAAATTTGGTACCTCAAATTCTCTTATGGCGTCTGAAGTTCCCCCATGGAGTCTCTTCACAGCAACAGATACGTTCTCTTCTAACTTAGCCTTGTACACACATCCAAATCCCCCCACACCCAAGATTTCACTTTCACTGAAATTGTTCGTAGCTGATTCTAGCACCATGTATTCCACTGTAGTTACAGATCCCTTTCTACAACTTGTCTTGAAAGTATTGTATTTACCCAAGAATCGAAGCTGAGATAATGCAAGCCCTTTTGCAACATCTTTAAAGAAAACAAAAACAGAAAAATCTCAGTGAAAGATGATGAAATTGAAGACTGAAACCATAAAAGAAATTAATCCCAAAAGAAAGTACCTGAGCTATGACCCCTTTTCTCGTTCGATTTGTTTGTGTACTTCCTATGACAAACCCAGAAACACAAAAGAAACAAAACGATTGTTCCCATAGCTGTGGAAGCAGTAATTAGAGCTAAAAGCAACTTCTTTTTTGAACCCATGCCGTGCTTTCCTCTTCCTACTTCAATACCTGATTACGCAGTATATTTATAGCTAAGAATTGACATCTCGGATTAAAATATGACAAACATCACAATAATAAAGCCTGAAAATATGGTTCAAAGTCTGAAGACAGTAATGGTAGAACAGAAAATTATACCATCTAGCCAGCAGTTCAATGTCTGCTGTCAAGGACTAAATTAGAGGGAGGAAAAAGGGTCTATATATCAATTATCACACAATGATGAATGGGTGGTATAGTGACAAGATACAATTTTACATATATGCATTAAATGCTTTGAAAATAGTGGCCACATGTAAGTTTTTCAAATTTCGAAATTTGAAGTTTGCCAAGAATGACCCAGGAAATATGAACAAGAAAAGTAGAAAAAAAAAAGCCGATTGAGTGAAGTAATTAATAATACCTGGAGAGAAGGCTGCCATTGATGAATAAACTGGAGAAATCTGTGGAGCAATTATTGAAGAAAGAGGAGAGTCTGCAGTGTTGGCGGCATCAACAACAGTAGACAAAAGAAGAAGAAGAAAGTAGAGAACAAGATTACTCATTTTTATTTTTTTTTCTAGTTTTTGCTTGCAGGATTCTAATTCTGATTCTCCTCCCTTTGTGTCTATTTTAAACAGACATGTAAAGGAAAAATAAAAGTGACTTTCGAGGGAAGAGACAGAAAATGCGGCGCCTGCTCTACTGATGAAAGTTTTGTATTTTCTAAATTGTTTTTCAAAAAATTGGAGTGTTATCCGTATTATTATTTTATTAAAAAATGTGTTATAGAAAAGAGTATTAAAAGAATAAATCTTGAGAACAATGTGGCTCATGATCTATCTCTCGATCTCATTCTCACCCTAGTGGCAGTGGCGGTGGGTGGTCTGAATGTCCAAAAGAAGACAAAAACTGAATAAAGGGATATATATTGTTGAAATTGGGTGGCTCAGAGCAGAACCATCACGTGGGCAGTTATCCCAATTGTGTCTGTTAATCTCACGAATTACTTTAAAAATTATGTTCAGTAAAATATGTAAGCATATCAATTTAGCTAAAAATTGGATTTTTATTAAATTTTAATAAAAATAATGAAATATGTGAATCTGTGAAAGGTATGATTAAAAATGAATTTGACGAAAAATGCGGACCAAATATGAGCTAAAATTGACATACGGCCAACCTGAGGCTTACAATTTTACTTGTTAGGCCAACAATTGGGATAATTTCTTACAAAAAAGCTGAATTTACAGTTTTATTATACAGTTTTTTTCACAGCCCTCTCCCATCAAGGGCCCACCCCCATGTGAGAGGGCTGTGAAAAAAACTGTCAGTCGCGTCCTCATATGAGATGACTGTGAAAAAAATTGTCAAATAAAGCTCTAACTTTAGCATTTGAGCATTTCTCAATTTCTTAAAGGAAGCCCATCCATAATTCATTTATTTTACGATGTGGGTTGGTTGCAGTTGGTATGGGTTTATCACCTGTATACTAATAAAATTAGAAAAAAAGAATAAAAAAAAGAATGTTGACATTGGGATAGATTACTAATCAACTAACTTGAGTGCGATAACTTCCCAGCTAACTCTTTTTTTTTTTTTTGCTATTTCTTAACGGCTCCAACACCCTACCTATCAACTTATAGTATTCTACTTGCCTCCACGCTGACAACTATGTATTCTAGTCTTAATGAAATGTTCTTTTTAAAGCCTATAAGAATGAATCACTAATAATATACTATGGAAAATAGATTCAGCCTTGCCTTTCACAACCCAAGCTAAGAGACAAAGAGTAACTATTGTTTGTATAGTTGGTCGATTGAATTAGTTAAGGAAAGAATACATAATTACAAAGGTTTCAAGATACACTTTTAAAAATAAGAAACTTATAAAAAAGTTTCAAAAATCAGATAGGTCAGGCCTCATAATAGGTCAAGGTCACAAATGTCACATAATTATGATCACAAACAGAAATCGCATAAAGTTAAAGTCACAAAAACACAAGTTGTGAGTCACAGTTGCAAGTTTAGTTGCAATCACTTATTTTTTTAGGTAACATATCATTTATTGGTCCAAATTACCAAATAATTGGTCGCAAATACTCTTCATCCCAATCGACAACCATTCCACCAACAACAACTATTATTTGTAAATTAATTCCTCGATCTGAAATTGCAAGCAGAAACCTGTAATTTCACAAACAATAGAGGCCTTGTCTCCAAATCCTCATATAAACCCTAATTTCGCCTCCTTTTCTTTGTGGTGCCAACAGCCACCGACGTCGCACTTGGCCACAGGCGGTGCTCAATCCTAGACGCACCATTGGGCATAGCGTTGCTACAACAACAACATCGCAATGTTGCCGCAATAAAGATGTTGTGACGTTGCTGCAATGGCAACGCCTCACTACTGTTGCAGTAGTGCTCGATGTTACTTACGTGGTGACGACGAGTAGATACCGTGGTGAAAATTGTGGTGGTGTGTTTGTGATCGTGACTTGGGAAATGGGTAAAAGAATAAATTAGAATTTGTGAACGGACATCTGATTTTTGAAATAAAAAACCTTACACCTCAGTGAAGTATGTGAGAAAGTATGCGAGAAAGTAATTTCCACTTTAGTGAAGCACTTGTCTTTTGCTGGCCCTTTTGAATTGAAGAAGACAACATACGTGAAATCAACAATATTTTCTTTGTACATATTAGAATTATATTTTGAAGTTAAATTCAAATCAAATGCAAACTCATATATATTGATAATCTTCCACCTCAGCTTCGTCCACAATTTTGATATTATTGAATACTGTTACTATGTACTTCAAATATTCTTGTAACATTGCACGGCTAGTTAATAGTCTCGGTCATTTTCTGTACTCATTCAATGAGGTGTGATCAGACCGTAGTATTTGTTGTTAAACAATTCAAAGAAAAGAAAGAGAAAAAAGAGAGGCTAGAGTTTTATTAATTAGGCATAATGAAAGTGAATACAAAACCTAAATATAAGGAGATTATATATAGTCTAAAATAAAGGAAACTAAAAGACTATTCTACCCTTAATAAACAATAAAATAAAATAATATTATATTTGTTAACATCCCCCCTCAAACTCACGATGCTTAGCATCCTGAGTTTGCAAGAAACTAAAAACGATGAACCGAACCGAACCGAACCGAACCGAATGAACACCCATGTCTGCAAGTAGCCAATACAACCACACAATCTCAACAAACCAAACGGATGCAAATTTCAAATCCAAATATACCGAACCAAAAACAAAC
>CAIGRF010224064.1:0-13438 GCA_903798235.1 Fraxinus ornus | reverse complement strand
GGTGTATTACAGTCCATTTTGGTTATTTCAAAATCATTATGATTTTTGGAATCTAAAATAATTCTATAAAAGTAGTGCTTGGATTCATTGAAAGAGGTGAAGAATTGTATTTTGTTGGAGAAATTAATTTTTTTTTGTTATTGTTGTAAAAGTCAGTTCATTCCTTGGTAGAATTCGTGTCAAGGTAGAGATTATTAGAATTTGGGAGTGACCTAAATTCCTTTGTTGAAGTGTTTGAATTATTGAAGAACTCTAATTGAAGTGCACGTTAAGGAGAATTCAATTTGGAATGCTATTGGAGTCCTATACAAGTTGAAGTTCTATTTTGGAAACCCATTGGGAATTGAAAATTGGTATTGGACTTGAAGAAGAATTTGGGAATGGAGAAAACAATTTGAAAAAAAACAAAAAAAATTGTCGAGACCTAGTGCCTAGGCACCAAGGTCGCGATGCCCAAGCGTCCAGGGTACAGTGCCTTGGCACCGCCTGTTTTTTTCGCGTTTTTCATTCCTACTTTGTTTTGGACTCAATGTTTTGGCATCCTACTTCATCAACAACTCTACTAAGAGGGTTTGGACGTCCTTTACGTGTTCTTTATAAATACCAGACTCTTCTATACAATTTTTAGTAAGATAGATAGATGGGGCATAATAAACAAATGGCCGCACAAAAGATTGCTAAAGGAATGCTGATTGGGAACCATAAAATGAATAGAAATGCCATCAGTGGTTTTGGACAAGACGACCATCGTGGAAAATCACTGGCTTATCAATTGGTCTTGGCTCAATGGCGTAATGTCTGCCTTGGATGGAACTATATATCTTTCGTGCATTAACATAAGAATGAATTTCACTAGTTAACATTAAAATAAATTAAATTGAGCTTATTTTGTACACTTTAAACATTGATAGAAATAAATACGTACACTAACAATTCAACATGATATCATGATAGAAAACAGTCTATTCTAAGTTAGTTAAAGACTGACATATTCACGGAAAGATAAACACATCTCATTAGATGTATAAATCAGGTCATGTAAGTCATGTTGGATCGACAACACTTTTTTTCCAAGTGTGTGCAAATCTTCTTGGAAAAAATTTCACGTCTTTTTTATTTTTTCCTGGGTTGGCTTGCATAGACTCGTAGAGCTTGCTTGCCAGGCCACTCCATCTAGATTATAGGGACATGTAAGCCCCAGACATTGATAAAAGGAGAAGTATAACTTACACGTGAGAGTAACCTCGAAGATATTTATAGTTTATTATCTTTTTAATAGGTTGAACTTTTAGATTGGATAATTCAACATAAACATATCATTTGAAATTTCGTAGTTTACCAACGAAGTTAGATCTTATATGTGGAATTATACAATTAACAAGCAACAAGTCATTTTTAATTGTGTATAGATGGTTAAACAAACAATCCAACTATCCTAAGTAGAATTACCCAGTTTATAATACGAAAGGAATAAATAATAAAAATATTGATGACGAAGAAACCCAACTTGGTAAAAATCTCGGGATCACGCCAGTACCTCAATTATAGACAACACGGAGTGAGTTAAAACCATATACTATTTGGCCAACTCCACTAGACTTCCCGATCTATTTTCTGCTAACTCCAAGGTCTGCTCTAAGACCTGCTTCAAGATCTTTTACAATTGTCTCTTCCCAGTGGAATTCCAAGAACCTGCTCTAAGGTCTTGTGCTCTTTCTGTGCTTGTAGTCCAACCTCTTGAAACTTCTGAAATCAAATTGAGAAACCTCTTCAATATGATGTTTTTCCAAAGTGTGGTTGAATGATCTCAAGAATAAAAATGATAGATCACAAAAGAGGAATGTGTTCTTGGATCTCTAAAGAATGATATGAGGCAAAAGAATAATAATCAACCACAACACAATTCGTACACAGGCTTGGGTATTCATTGAAGAGAGTAATTATGTTGAATGTGTCGAAAAAAATACTTCAAAACAACAATTAGGGTTTTCTGGATCGACCTGGTTGGCAGCAGGCGAGCGACATACTGTCGCTCGAGTGAGAGCTCAGCGACAGGTGGACGAGAGACATTCTATTTTTGTCGCTCAAGAAGTGTCCAGGCGATAGTGTAGCGAAAATGCGGCACCGCTTCTTCCTTGTTTCCAAACTTGAATTCAAACCATAGGCTTACTAACTCAACTATACAAAATTGTACTTCACCCCCTTGACTTTTACACATGTTCAATTAAGTCATTTTTATTCACAAAATTGCCAATTACAAAATTGTACCTAACAATCTCTCCCTTTGGCGTTCTGTGACAAAACTATACAAATAATGCCAATGTAGTAAAATAAATCAAACTATCTAATTCAAATACCCAAGTTACCCAAGCTCTTCTACTTCTTGCAATCCTTGGTATACATGTTTCCTAAAATAAAAAATTCAATACCTAGTGTAAAAGAGTGTGATACGGGAAATCAAAAACTCATGAACACAAATAAGCATGCTAGTTTGAGAAGTGACATTAATGTCAATCAAAACACCAACTGAAACATCAACATCACAAAACATCAAAACTCAAACAGTTATGCATATAATATGCAATGCACATTCTCCCACTTACTGCAAGTTTTCAATGTTATTGTGCAGTTGGCAAATGTATCTATGTCTCTCCCCAACGACCCCTCAGACATGAAATACAAATTTCAACGACCTTTTAGATATAAAATGCAAATCTCAATACATTCAAATACTCCATTCAAATACTCTCTCCCCCTTTTTGTCACAAATGACGCAGGGAAAAAAACCTTCAACATTAACATAAAAAATGCAGTCGTTAGCATGTATAAGTATAATCAATGTACAATTAACCTTCTCACATATTCAGTCCAGTTATCATGGAGAAAATTGTATAAGTGACCCATGTGTGTAAAGTGTCACCAATCCTTCGTAAGCAGGACTTTAAACCTTAATCTTGTGAGAAAGAACATGCTAAACATCACCGCCAACCATTTAAAGCACATTAGGACCTTTAAATAAAATCTCATTTTGTATTAATATTTTCTTTTCCACCTGACTTTTTACATATATATTTTTCAATATTTTATGCTCATAACTATTTTTCACATCTTAAGTGTAGGCTCTTCTCCATTAAGCAACTAAAATGACCCCTGTAACGAGCTTTAGACCGGTTAACCTAAGTTAGTTGACCATAGGCACCAGGCTATGAGAAACCCCACAGACTTAATTGCTCAAGTCAAATAGGATCCGAATAAATAAGGTTAATTCATGGTCAAAGTCACCTTACTAACATGTGACTGTCATTCCAAATCTCACACATGCGGTAGAGTCCCACTAACAATATCATAGTGTGTGTAGTGCAAATCGTACATGAAGACACAGATGCAATACTCCATAAATAACATAAGTCAGCAATGGGAACCATGTTACAACTCATCGATTAAACCCATGTATGATCACAACTCACAAGTTCAAGAATGTTATATATCATGCTATAGTAAAAATTTCCATCATTTTTTAGTTTTCAATTTTCCATTTTTTTTTTGTTGTTTTTATTTTAAAGCATGAATGTACCAAACAAACATAAAAATAAATGTCAAACACGAAAAACAGTAAGAATAAAAAATATGCATGAGTTTTCTACCTAGAAAACAAATAAACAAATATGATGTATACATAAATCAATGTCACATAATGATAAAACACGAGTATGTACCAAAAAATACCTAATCATTTAGGTACGCAAATGCTCTTACCTTTAAGAGCACATTAATCTGTTTCACAATTTTTGAGATCACTCTTCTTCATCTAAACTTGCCAAGTGACAGGAATATTCATATTCATCTTTGTCATTAACTTCGTCAATTGGCTCACTTGATTAGTAGGAAAGCCAATCTAACAAAAAAATCATGATTCTTATTTCTATTAAAGCTCTTGATTCTTTGGCTATTCAGGAATTGACGATATCTAGGGCATATGTGTCCTAACTCACCGTAGTGAAAGCAGGTCAGGACAAACCTAGGACCAATGTTATGTGGACGCTGACGTATATTCCTAGGTCGATGGGTTTTACACTTTTTAGTAGGCATTTGTCTAACAAATCCCTTATCCTTAAGATTGAGGTTAGGCACATGTTTGGGCTGGTCAGTGGTAGGGACAAACGTGATCTTAGAAGTACTAGCACTATTTTCCTTAAAACCTAGACATCCCTTATTACCAGCCGGCTTGCCCATCCCCAGAATGTTATTTAGTTTCATAGAACCACTAGAAAAGGTAAGAAGTTGAGACTTGGAATACTCTAGATCGCTTAATAGATTTTTAACTTGGATTTCTAAGATTTCCTTTTCAACTATTAGCTCATTAACTCTCCTAGAGGTCTTTTCAAGGTCACTAGCGAGATTCCTAACCTGAGTATCTAAAGATTCATTCTTGGATTTCACTTCACTCAGGATCGAGGTACATTCCTTAAAGTGCACTACTAACTTCTTATTTTCGAATTCAAATTCCTTATTATTCGTACTCAAGACTTTACTTTTAGTAAGAATATTAAGACTCTCCTCATACATGTTATCATAAGCCCCTTGGATATCTTCCCCACTCATAGAATCTTTATCAGAATCCTCAACACTATCTAAGTGCTCTTCTCTTTCACTCCCCTGGTCAGATCCATTCTTAATTCTCATAGTAAAGGCAATATATTTTTCACTTTCCTCACGAGTGGATTTCTCACTTTAATTGTTCAAGTTAAACTCGTCATCAGTGAGAGTAGCATTTATAGCCTTATTCGAATTCCTCCTACTGTTAGGGCACTCACTCCTAACGTGGACAAAACCTTGACAATTATGGCGTCTCACAGATTTAGAACTTTTCCTAAACTCGCTTTGACCACTCTTATGTTTCTCTTAAGGTTTTTGTTTATTCCTAAACATTTTTCGAAACTCTTTAGCAAAATATGCTAACTCCTCTTCATTAGGAGAATCTAAATTTGATGACTCTTTATGACTATTCCTCACAATTTTTAAGACCAATGACTTATCGTTTGTAGGTATAGCTAATGTAAGTTCATAAGTCTAAAGAGATCCAACCAGCTCTTCCACCTTAATAGAGTCTATATCCTTACTCTCATCAATAGCAGTGATTTGCCCTAAATCACTCAGGTAAGGATCTAAGGATTTTTCTTACAATTTTAGGCTCCGAAAATATCTCGCCTAGGTTGAAACTAGAATTCACTATGTCGTTTAGGCTTGCATAAAACTCATAAAACTTTTCATTCTCTTTCATCATAATCTCTTCAAACCTAGTGGTTAACATTTTCAACTTAGAATTTTTTACAGCCTATGTTCCCTCATGCGTGGTTTGAAAGATATCCCAAATCTCTTTGACTACCTCACACTTGGATACTCACCTAAATTCCTCTGAGGATACTGTCATAAATCGTGCATGTAATGCTTTACTATTCCAATTACATTCGTCCAAATTAGTTTTAGACCAATTGGCGATAGGAGTGGGGGTTACTATGTTGTCTACAGTTGTACTAGGGGCACTCCAAACATTCACCACACTCAACTAAATCCGTTCATCCATAGATTTTAGGAAATCTCTCATTTTAACCTTCCAATAAGTATAATCATTTCCATTAAAATATGGCGGGATGGATAATGAATTACTCATCTAGAAATCTAATGTCAAGATTCGAATTTAGGCTCTAATACCAATTGAAATTCGTAGTTTACTAACTAAGTTAGACCTTATGTACGGAATTATACAATTAGCAAGCAACAAGTCACTTTTAATTGTTTCTAGATGGTTAAACAAATAATTCAATTATCTTAAATTGAATTACCGCAGTTTGTAATAAGAAAGCAATAAATAACACCAATATTGATGACGGAGAAATCCAACTGGGTAAAAACTCCAGGACCACTACAGTTACCTCCACTATAGACAATACAGAGTGAGTTACAGTCAAATACTATCTAGCCGACTCCACTAGACTTCCCGATCTATTTTCTTCTAACTCCAAGGTCTGCTCCAAGACCTGCTCCACGATCTGCTCCAAGATCTTTTGCAATTGTCTATTCCCAGTGGAATTCTAAGAACCTGCTCCAAAGTCTTGTGCTCTTCCTATTCTTGTAGTCCAACCTCTCTCAACCTCCAGAAATCTCTGAAGTCCAACTTAGAAAGTACCTTTCTATGGATATTTAGGAAGTATGTATTTTGGATTCTTCAATATGATGTTTTCCCAAAGTGTGGTTGAATGATCTTAAAAATAAAAAGGATAGATCACAAATAAGGAATGTGTTCTTGGATCTCTAAAGAATGATATGAGTTAAAAGAATAATAATCAACCACAACACAATTTGTGCATATTCTTGGGTATTTATATGAAAGGTTAATTAGGTTGAATGGGCCGGAAAAAATACTTCAAAATAACAATTAGGATTTTTCGGATCGACCTGTCGCTCGAGCGAGAAGTTGGCGACAGGTGAGCAACACATTGTCGCTCGAGCGAGAGCTCAGCGACAGACGTCAACAAACATTCTATTTTTGTCGTTCAAGCAGTGTCCATGCGATAGGCTAGTGAAAATGCGGCGCCGTTTCTTCCTTGTTTCCAAACTCGAACTCAAACCCTAGGCTATCTAATTCAACTATACAAAACTGCACTTCACCCTTTGACTTTTACACATGTTCAATTAAGTTCTTTTTGTTCACAGAATTGCCAATTACAAAATTGAACTTAACATTATTGATTATATCGACACACAGACTTGCCATATGATTTCTTCAAGTTACTCAAATCACTGAGAAAATTTCTAGTTGTTTGAAACTAAACACATGTCAGGTAGAATTAAGGGAACAACAAAAATGGGAGTCAATATGGTGAATTCATTTCTCTTTTTGAGACTGAAGTTTAGAAACATACTATTAATGAGTAGTAATGACATATAGACGGTTGGAACTTGGTTTAAAAATGATATAAAATTAGTTGTTAAGTATAAAACTATGGAAAAATAACTTTCATGTCAATTTCGATCAAATATTCGGACTTCATCCGATAGTCAGATTATGAAAATAAATAGAGTAATTTGTTTTACTCGTCGAGTAGATCGTCAAGATATATTTGAAATCTTAAAACCAATTCAGGATAAATAACAAATTGTGGTCCAAAATTGGAAGAAAAGAGGAAAAACTATCCGAGAATTTGACTAACTCCACCGCTCACCTGACACTCGAGCGGTGAGACTATCGCTCAAATGACGATCGAGCTACTGGTGAGCGACAAGTCTTTGCATAAAATAACACCATCGGAGCTCGAGCAATGCGCCAGCGATAGAATGGGTTGCGACCATTCATTAAGGCTAGTGAGTTTGGGGCGTATCTTCACTTATACTCTTTTCGCTTCTATAAATAAGACCATTGGGACGTTCATTTATTCAACCCAATGATAAGCAATTATAGTATAATTCATATTGTCTTAACCAAAATTCTACATATAAAAACCGTTTCATTCGGAGGGAGTACAAAAATTGTCTTTTAGGTTGTGTTCTTGTGTTTAAGAGTGCTACAAACTCAAAAAGTTAGTCGTTATATTTTAGTAGTTGATTGCCATCATCCCTAAGCACCGTAGCAAGGCAAAATCAACTTAAGGACAAAATGTTCAACTCTTGCCTCGACTTTGCATCCATTACTTTTGGTGTTATTTTATCCATTCCTTGGTAATCATTTTGTTGGAATCTCCTTGCCGTTATTCTGTCCAAATTTGGTAAGGTTGATTTATTGAAGTTATAACTCAAATTTATTTTACAAACAACAATCTCAAGTCGATTTTCATTTGAGTGATAACTCTATATTTGATTTCTATTCGGTTAAACAAATTTCGTTTCGCTTTAAATTTCTCTACTCCTTATCAGATCTTGATTTTGCTGGTTCATCATTTGTTTTGTATAAATAAAAATGAATACAATTAACAATACCGATACTTCTTTAAATAATACTTCTAATATGAGAATATCCAAAGGATTTGTAACTAACTTGGTTCCTAATGTTGTGATTCTTTCGGTTGCGGTTACCCCTCCTACCGTTCATACAAATTTCAGTGGGGTTGATTTCATGAGATGACAACAGAAAATGTGGTTCTATCTCATAGCTCTAAATTTGGTAAAATTGTTGAATGAAGATGCTCTCATCATACAAGAAGGAAAAAAATAATAGGGCATCGTTGATAGCATTAGATGCTTGAAAACATTCAGACTTCTTGTGCAAGAATTACATATTGAATAGGTTGGACAACACATTTTATAATGTGTATAGTTCCATGAAGTCTGCAAAGGAAATTCATGGAACTATGGGAATACTTGAAGAAAAAATACAAGACTAAAGACGCTGAAACTAAAAAGTTCATCTTGGAAAACGTCTTGGACTACAAAATGGTAAATTCAAATATGGTCATCGGTCAAGTACAAGAATTACAAATTACCCTCCATGACTTTCACGTTGAAAACATGTCTCTAAGTGAATCATTTCAAGTAACTGCAATTATCGATAAATTTTCACCCATGTGGAAGGACTTCAACAATTATCTCAAGTAGAAGCGCAATGAGATAAATATTGAAGAACTCATCTTTGGTTGAGAATTGAAAAAGATAACCGAAAGTCGAACAAGCGTGTTGGGAGTCATATACTACAAGAGAAGGCTAATGTGGTGGAATTAAATGACAAGAACAAGAGGATGAAGCATTCTGTCGATTCCTCCAAGGGGATTGCAAAGAAATTCAAGGGCAATTGTTATAATTGCAGAAAGGAGGACATCGCTCTATTAATTGTCGCAAACCTAAGAAGCAAGCCCAAACGAATATCACCGAATCTGATTCAATATTTTACTATCAGATATAAACATGTCAGTAGTTATTTCAGAATTCAAAACTATGGAAATCTCATGGAATGATGGGTGGATATGGGTGTTATCTGTCATATTTGTGCTTACAAAGGAATGTTTTCATCCTACAATCCAACCAATGGTGAGAAGTTGTTCATGGAAAACTCGAGTTCAAAGGTTGAAGGACAAGATAATGTAATTTTGAAGATGACATTAGGTAAGGAACTTAGGCTTAACAACGTTCTTCATGTGCTGGATATTTGTAAGAACTTAGTATCGGGTTCTTTATTAAGCAAGAATGACTTTAAATTTGTCTTTGTATCTAATAAGTTTATACTTCTATGAACAATATGTATGTAAGCAAAAATTGTATAAAAAATAAACTATTCAAGATGAATGTCCTTACCATTGTACCAAATATCTCGAGATATTTTCTTTTTATTTATATTCTTGAGTTGTCTAATTAATAGCATCATAGATTAGGACATGTAAACTTATTTTCTACGCAAGTTACTGAATTTAAGTTTATTATCAAGTGTGCATTTTAATAAAAATGGAAAATGTGAAATTTGTTGTGTAGATGCTAAGTTGGCCAAAGCGCCGTTTCATTTGATTGAACGAAACATAACACCTTTGGAACTTATTCACACTGATATATGTGATTTAAAGTTTGTCCAAACAAATGCTGGTAAAAATATGTCATCACGTTAATAAATAATTATACAAGATACTGTTAAGTATACTTGTTGAAAAGTAAAGATGAAACTTTGAAAGTGTTTAAACACTATAAATCTAAAGCAGAAAATAAACTTGGAAAACAAATAAAGATAATTCACAGTGAACGAGGTAGAAAATATGTTGCACTGTTTGAAGAATTTTGCTCAAAATTTAAAAGTATTTATCTAACAACTGCACCATACTCACCTCAATCTAACGATGTTGATGAACTTAAAACCTGAAAAAGTCAAGGAAATTATGAATGCAATGTTAATAAGTTTGGGCTTATCTCAAAACTTGTGAGGAGAAGCTATACTTTTTGTAAAGTATATCCTTAATAAAATACCACACAAGAGTAAGATTGGATAAAAAACAATAGATTATTTCTTTATCAAATATGCAACAATTGTAGTGAATATCGATTTCTGGTTCATAAATCACAAATACTTGACGTGCATATAGATACTATCATTGAATCAAATAATGTTGCTATCTTTGAAAATATCTTTCCTTGTAAAAAGAAAAAAAGCTCACATAAATGAACTAACGATACTGCAAATGGAAATTATCAAGTAGATGAAGAACCAAGGTGCATGGAGAACCAAGGTGCAGTAAAGGCAAAGAATTCATAAGAAATTTGGATCAAATTCTATAACCGACTTCCTAGAAAATGATCTAAGGACATTTAACGAAACAATTTCCACTCTCGGAGTTCCTTTTTGGAAAGAAGCGGTTAATAATGAAATTGAATCCAATATGCACGTACTTAAGAATTGGTTGAATTACTTCCGGGAAACAAAGATTTAGGCTGCAAGTGGATCTTCAAAAAGAAGTTGAGGTCGGATGGATCAATAGACAAGTATAAGGTTAGATTAATAGCCAAAGTGTATAAACAAAAAGAAGGACTACATTTCTTTGATACCTATTCACTTGTTACAAGGATCATGTCTATACGTGTGTTGATTGCAATCGTGGCATTGCATAATCTTGAAATACATCCAATGGATGTTAAGACTACATTTTTAAATGGTGAATTAGAAGACGAAATATATATGGAACAATTTGAAGGCCTTGTTACTTTGAAAAATAAGAAGAAGGTGTATAAGCTTGTAAAATCATTGTATGAATTAAAAAAAGCTCTGAAGTAATGGCATAAAAAATTTGACGAAACTATATTGTCAAATGGCTTTAAAATTAATGAATGTGACAAATGTGTACATTAAAAAACATCTAACGAATACGTGATCGTATGTCTATATATTGATAATACGCTAATAATGGGAAATAACTCAAATGTTATTACCTCAACTAAGAAAATATTGATAAAATATTTTGATATGAAAGATAAGGGAGTTGCTAACATCATACTAGGGGTTAAAATCTCTAAAACACTAATGAATTGCCCTTGTCTCAATCACATTATATTGATTCTATACTTGAGAAGTTTAAGGCATATGAAGATAAACCAGTCAAGCCACCAGACTTAAGTTCACACTTAGCAAAAAATAGTTGTGATCCCGTAGCTGGAATATTCACGCGTTATAGGCAGCTTGATGTACATTACCAACAACATGCTTCAAATAATGCATACGCTGTCAACAAGTACAAGTAATCCAAGTAATCCAAGTAATAACCATTGAAAGGCATTAACCTGAGTTCTTAAACACTTAAGACAAACGGGTGATTATGTATTACACGTGCTTAATTCTCATAATTATCAAATTGGATATCTAACACAAAGAATTCAAAGTCTACAAGTGGCTATGTATTTACCATTGGAGATGGAGCTTTGTCTTGAAAACTATAACACCACGTGCTTAATTCTCATAAATATCATATCCGAGTATATTATGTATTTGTAACGCCGCTTATGATTAGTGTGATAGATGTTTATGCTTTCCTAATATTTATTTAGTGTGTAATAATTCTATTGCTTTGTGATTAACTTTATCTTGCAATGAACAATGCATGCCTTAAACGATTAATGTGCTAATCAAATTTAATAATCAACACACACACACACACGTATGTATATATATAATTTAATGAGATTAAGAGTAAAATATGTTATAAATGTCTATGATTTTATAGCTTACTATCATTACGAAAATTAATCTACATATGAATGGAAAACATTCATGACTTTTCTTTTTTTATTAAGTAAATTTAATATTATTTAATTTAATTAATAAAAAGTCATGTTCTCTTTTTTTAAAACATTTATTTTAAGTCAAAAGAAAACATAAACTTCTATTATTCATATTCAAAGTTTTATTTAGAATTTTGAGTGAAAGGAGTGCAACTCGTATTTTAATCCTACAAAACAAATTTGATCCACTAAAAGTAGGATACTATGTGCAAGTTGATTCGTCCTTACAATATTATAATTTTTTTACATAATTTATTTTATAAAATGTTAATTGACCTATGGGTCTTAATGAAATGAAATGTGAGATTTCCTTCGATTTTTTGCAATTATTTGCACAAAAATGTGTTAGAACATTCGATTGATCGCTGACTGCTCTTGAAAAAATGGTGGTATGGAATGTCATAAATTCATGTTTAAAAATTTATTATATTGTTTTGGACGCACGTATCCTACTGAGTTTAAATTACTCATTCTTTCAAATTTTAACATTTCAAGTTAGATCGGTTAACGTGGATGGTGGCCCGAGCGGTGCTCGGGTGGCCCAAGTAAAAGTTTAGGAAAATATTAATTAATAAATTTTGTTAAGATATTTTGTGTTTTTCTTTATTTCTATTAAATGTTCTAAATTTTCATGAATCTTATGTTTATTTAATTTAGTATATGAATGTACAAATAAATTGAGGGTTTAAGTTTTCAATTAAATATTTTCGCTTTTGATTATGAAATGATATCGATAGTACCTCAAAATTAAGTCAATAACGTTTGGGGCATTAATAAAATTTGGTATCAAAGCAAATCTTTATTTTTTTGTAGACTAAAAAAAATTATAATAGAACACTTTCCAATGCATGAAATTTTTCTTTTGATGCCTAGTTACTGTATGAATAAGTGCTATTTTTATAATAGTATTATTTTCACTGTTTCAGCGTCACTGTTCATCCGTGAACAGTGTCTTCCAAAAAAAAGAAAAAAATTAACTAGTCATTGTCATGCATACATTCATGTATTTTTATCTTTTATTTTATTAAAAAAAGTCTGGACGTTAGTATATAGAGTATGTTAAAAATTTTCGACTGACCATTGTCTATTCCATTATCCATATATATTAATCAAGGTACAAAGCTTCAGCAAAAAAATAAAAATTAAAATAAGAAACCTTCTTATATTTAATTCGAGAAATGTTATATTCTATTATGAATTGGGAGCATGATATTAATTATATTTTTTTCCATTTATGAATTATTTTCTCGCATACTTTTAATCAACTTTGATAGAAGTATAATATTTAATGTTATCCTTATAATGAATTATGGGAGCACAAAAGACCAAGTGTTATTACTGATAAAGTATTAAGCATAATTGGACTTCGCTTGTATGTGACAGATATGGCTAAAACTAGAGAGATAGCTAGGAAGACAACGACTTGTAGGGTTGTTTTAAACTATAGGGGTGTAGGACATGAGGTTGGGGTGTAGGACATGAGGTTATACCCCTTCAAGCTATTAACAACTTTATCAATACACTGCCACCTCAGTGGGGGGACATGGGTGTTCGTGAAATTTCGCAAGTGTACAGATCGTGATAAGTAATAAAGTGGATTTATTAAGTCCGAATATCGTCCCACAGATACTATTATTTGCTATGAAATTTTAAACTAATCTAGTTTCAATTAAAATTAAAATGGTAACTAGTAATC
>CAIGRF010224050.1:21606-41945 GCA_903798235.1 Fraxinus ornus | reverse complement strand
ACACAGGCCAAGTAACACGCTCGAGCTCATATAAACACCGAGCTCATTGGCCTAGAATCTAGTCATGAAAAACACTCGAGCTTCACAATGAAGAAAGAGCTTGAGCTTACTGGCCAAAAATTGGCCAAGTAACGAGCTCGAGCTATCTATTTCCTACAAAACTCGAGCTTAGTGGCCAAAAATTAGCGAAGTAACGAGCTCAAGCTACCTATTTCATACAAAACTCAAGCTTAGTGGCCAAAAATTGGTCAAGTAACGAGCTCGAGCTACTTATTTCATACAAAACTCGAGCTTAGTGGTCAAGAATTGGCTAGGTAACGAGCTCGAGCTACCTATTTCATACAAAACTTGAGCTTAGTGGCAAAAAATTGGCCATTAACGAACTCGAGTTACCTATTTCATACAAAACTCGAGCTCAGTGGCCAAAAATTGGCCATGTAATAAACTCGAGCTACCTATTTCCTACAAAACTCGAGCTCAGTGGCCAAAAATTGGCCATGTAATAAACTCGAGCTATCTATTTCCTACAAAACTCGAGCTTAGTGGCCAAAAATTGGCCATGTAATAAACTCGAGCTACCTATTTCCTACAAAACTCGAGCTTAGTGACCAAAAATTGGCCAAGTAACGAGCTTGAGCTATCTATTTCATACAAAACTCAAGCTTGCGCGCCAAAAATTGGCCAAGTAACGAGNCCAAAAATTGGCCATGTAATAAACTCGAGCTACCTATTTCCTACAAAACTCGAGCTTAGTGACCAAAAATTGGCCAAGTAACGAGCTTGAGCTATCTATTTCATACAAAACTCAAGCTTGCGCGCCAAAAATTGGCCAAGTAACGAGCTCGAGCTACATATTTAATACAAAACTTGAGTTTAATGGCCAAAAATTGGCCAAGTAACAAGCTCGAGCTACCTATTTCCCACAAAACTCGAGCTTACTGGCCAAAAACTGGCCAAGTAACGAGCTCGAGCTACCTTTTTATACAAAACTCGAGCTTAGTGGCTAGGGCTGGCCGTGGGTTGGGTTGGTTCTGTTCGATTCCAAAATTTTTGAGTATTTAATAAATGGAACCGTCGGATTCAAATATAATTATGGAACCGTTCGGGTTCGGTTCCGTACCATAATTTATTTTTTTAACATTTACAGCAATACTACATAAATATAATTAATGACATTTTATTCGTAACTTTTACAAATTAACGTAACCCAATTCAAAAATATATAAATAACTAACTGTCGAATAACATTAATTCAATGCATACAAATATCAAAAATAGGCTAATGGGTTTTAAAATGATTTGAGCTTTAAAATTAAAATTATGAAATGATCTAATTTATTTAATTAATTTGTTAATTTCTTTAGAAAAAATAAAATAATTTAATTAATTCAATAAAAAAATAAAAAAATTATTTAGTTTCAGTTATTGATCTAGACCCAAGATCCGACCTAAACTCATCGGTTCTCGATTCGGGTATTTAACTTATGAAGAACCGCTCAATTCGGTTTGATTCGATTCGGGTTCAGTTCGGGACTTTTGTCCACCCCTATTAGTGGCAAAAAATTGGCCAAATAACAAGCTCGAGCTACATATTTCCTACAAAACTCGAGCTTAGTGGCCAAAAAGTAGCAAAGTAACGAGCTCGAGCTACCTATTTCATACAAAACTCGAGCTTAGTGGCTAAAAATTGGCCAAGTAACGAGCTCGAGCTACATATTTCCGACAAAACTCGAGCTTACTGGCCAAAAAATTGGCCAAGTAATGAGCTCGAGCTATCTATTTCCCACAAAACTTGAGTTTATTGGCCAAGTAACGAGCTCGATCTACCTTTTTCATACAAAACTCGAGCTTAGTGGCCAAAAACTAGCCAAGTAACAAGCACGAGCTACATATTTTTTACAAAACTCGAGCTTACTGGCCAAAAATTAGCACAAGTAACAAGCTCGAGCTACCTGTTTTATACAAAACTCGAGCTTGTTGGCCAACAAGCTCGGACTAATAAGCCTAAGCAATACCTTCACATAACGCTCAAGCTCGATATGTTCACCTTAGTTCATCTTATCCCACAGCTCGAACGTGGGGTTTTCAACTGCGACCTAGATGCACCGGAGCCTATGATGTGTATAAATGTAGACCTTGTTGGACCTAAGCTCGACCTTTGTTGGACCGACCTCATCCCAGTCTCATTGGATCCAGGGTCGAGCTCAACCTCGACCTTGTTGGACACGACGTCAGCCCACTATAGACCCGGACTCGAGGTCATTGGCTCGACCTTAGTCCACTGTTATTGGGCTATTTCCAAGTTCGGGCTAGCTGGAGGTCAGGCCCCCGTAATTAGGTAGGGTCATTAGCCCTAACTCACATATCCCCTTCGACCTTATCGCACATTTCCTAGGAATGCTAGTCCTACTTAAATACGAACTCCTATCTTATTACAAATTTAACCCTAACTCAAATTGTGTACTTCTAACACAACACAAACACCTTGAATAACAGGATAAAGATTGCATGAAGTTGAATCCTTTTAGGACTCCACCTCCATCATCTATAAATACATAACATAGCCTCATTATTCATGTACATTTTTTGAATAATATGCCAGCATATAACCCTTTGCACAATTTCACATTCTAATTTAAATATCGGAGGGGCGACGAGAACACATCTCGAAGTCTTTGTTTTAGGTATTGAAGATCAGAACGTGCGGAGTTCAACCTTCTCATTCGAGTTCATTCAAGTACAAGTTTTTAGTAGCATCATACGTCAACAATTATGATGCGCTCTTACATCTTTACTAGATAAACATTTTTTCTCTAGTATTTGTTTATGCATGTGCAACCCCGACTAGTGAAAAATAATGTGTTTCAAAACTCAAATTCATAACTTTTTAAGTTTAATCAGTTGTAAATAACTCAATTTGAAATATATCTAACTAAAAGTAAAAGATAGGGATGTTATGCATGATTCACAAGATATATTTTATTTCTTACTAACAAGCCGGAAGGATTTTAGTCGGCTCATAAGCCAGATTTGTTGTTTACTCATCTATTGGTTTATTGGGTGGGGAGCTATTGGAAATATCATAGTGCTCTTTTGGTTTCTAGAATGGTCATTTAGTGCCTGTTTGGGAAAAATTGTGGTAGAGATATTGGTTTTTTTGTCAAATCAATGGGAACGTAGTTTTGTTCTTTTATCAATCATGCTACACAACATGCTCAAAAATAAGGGAGACAGATGTCGACGCATAATTGGACACTTTGAAAAATAAAAGAAACACTTAAATAGCTGCTGCCAACTCAGTCTTTTTTCTTTTTTTACTGTTAATTTATACTCTTTCTTGCGAATTTGACTAAAGGTCCCAACAACATTGGCAAAAGTCCAATTTACCTCTCTATGTAACTGTGCTTGAATATTTGTTATTGGTCTAATTCGACAAATTAAGGGCATTTTTGGGTATTGTCTGGAAGAGTGCATAATGGAACTATAATGGTCTGCAAAGATGTCAAATGGTATGGAATAAACGATAGATATTTGAAGTCCCAACTGTGCTTTTACTTGAATCTTCATCATGTAATTTCCTGTATTTTTTTTCGCTTTCTTCTTTCTATCTTTTCTTCTACGTTCAGATTTTCATTTCCACGACAATCATCGTCTTCTTACCTACACCAGACCCTAGCAAATCTATTGTCTTCCCCAACGGCCGCACCACCCTCACACCCGCTCCTATGTTTTACAGTCCAAAAAGTCATCACATTCTCTACACCCGTGTCCCGAACGGCTGTAACAAGCTCAACTTCTCGTTCCAAAATAGAAACCCTCAAGAGCCCACAACCAATAAACCCAAACCAACAACCCGACTTTTAAACCAGCTTTGCCAACAAATTATGTTTGCTCATAGAGACTATTCAGACCATTGCTTTCTCAATCTCTTTTCAGAAGTAGAAAGAATTCCCTTTTCAGAATAAGACTTAAGAAGTGTTTCTTCAGCAATAACTCATTGACAAGTGAGTCAACAAAAGGAAGTGGAGAACGATGCAAAATTGAATCTCCAAGTCCTTCAAAATCACTACGAAGTACCGTTAAAAATTGTACCAACCGTTGCTGCTCTCTATGAGCATTTAATTCTGTCGATTCTGTAAGAGCCAAATGATCCCAAAGATCTGTCATAGCAGAATGAAACTCCTGAATACTCGTATTCTTCTGCTGAAGAGCTCGTATGTCATTCTTCAATTGATATTACTTTGCAAAATTTGACTGAGTGAATAACATTTTCAGATGATCCCAAACCTCATTTACTATCTCATACTTTGCCAACTCTCTACTTATGGAATACTCAACAGAATTGTTAATCCAAGTAATAATATTTGTATTGTTTACTTCATAGGCATATATCAAATCAGCATAACCCTCATCGGTATCTCTATGTTTCACAGAAATTCCATTAACGTATCCCCACATCTTTTTACCTTTTAGAAAATTTCTCATCACGTAACTCCAATACGAATATTTATTTCCATCCAACCTCACACTCACAGACTGAAGCGAATCGCCTCTTTCAGTAGCCATAATAAAGAAAAATCAGATCGCAAAAGAAAGGAAAACGAAATACCAAATTGCAGAAACTGAAAGAAAACCCTCTCGAAATCGTCTCCTTTCTGAACCCTCTCGAAATCGTTTCTTTTCGAAATACCAGTTGGATTCGCGAAAACTGTGTTTGAGATTAAGCTTCGTCCCATGAAATCTGGCTCTGATACCATGTTAAACAATTCAGAGAAAAATAAAGAAAAAGATGAGGCTAGGATTTCATTAATTCTGCATGATAAAATTAAGTACAAAAAGATGATTTAACCTAAATACAAAGAGAGACTATATATAGGCTAAACAAAAGAAACTAAAAAAGATCATTCTATCCTTAATAAACAATAAAATAAAATAACTCTATATTTCTTAACAAAACTGACCCCCGACCCCTAAATCATGAAGTACTTTTAATTAGTTTTCAAAAATAAAAGTTTTGATGTCACATAATCAACAAGCTATTTTCAATGGTCTATCGAACTTCTGCCTATACAGCTATAACTTTAGGGGTTTTAACTTTTAACAATGAAAGCTCTGTCATTTGCAAGATTTTTGGACTGCACAACTTTTGTTATAGGGTGTACAACATGAACATAGTTCGCGACAAATGTTTTAGACTCCATTTGGGGAAAATTTAGAAACGTCTTAATTTATAAATGAATAAATAAAAAAGAATCGCGAATAAGTGATTATATTTATGGGTTCATTAAAATGTGTGGTTTAAAATGAAATATGACCATTAATAATTGATTTATTAATTTTACCAAATGGAGACTTCGATTTTTCACCTAAGGTTCCTTATAAAACTGCAATTTTGAATACATGTATACTAGTTTCCGCAAAAATAATTTATCTGTTAAATAGCATGACCCTTGAACTTTGTCATTAAAAAGTCGAGAGCTAGCCTCGGATCGTTACACCAAGTATAAGAAATGCCCTAATAAAGCCAACGTGCTCTCGTTATCAGTCATCAACACTCGAAATAGTTAAATTCTTTGTTAAGTAATGACTAACTTCATTTTCAATGATACATTTCAATGAACTCGTAAGTACTAAATCATTATTTAACGCTTTTAGTGTCGCACATTATGGTTGTTCATGTGAAATTTAGCATGCTTGAAAAACAAATGTAAAATTGCTATCAAACTACATAACAAAAAAAAACCTCTTTTTTCCAACATTTTATATAGAAAGTTAATAAGATTAGCTTAATTACTTTCTTCATTTCCTCTAGAAGCTCCTGAGTTACACTTTCTTTAAAGGCTTTTGATTAACTATGAAGCCTTCCTCGAACCCAATAGTGTTGTTTCTTTCTTTTACATTGTCAAATTTAGGGGCATATGTACTGGCATGCATCATTCATTTGCCCCCACATTTGTTGTTAAATTCTGAAGCATAATTATTACCGCTACGCGGAGTAAGTAGGCAAAACAGGGAGTCGTCATTAGAGTTTTTTTTATCGTCATCATAGAGATAGAGAGAGAGAGATTTTTTCTTGTTAATTTCTTTTTATCAAGTGAATTACTATAGCAACACAAGAGGACGTAGTCTCACCTTGAAATGAACCTCTATAAATTTTAAATCTTCATGTGTCTCTATTTTCTAATTCTATACAATCCCATAATTCATTTGCAAAGAGAATGCGATTAGAAACTTCACCAGCACCAAATCTGAACTGTTGGAGATTGAGATTGCAATATTTGGAGATCAATGTAAGTTCATGAATTGGTGTATAATGTAAATTCATGACTAGTGGAAGTTCATGAATCTTTATTCAGAATAGTATAGATTCATGAATGATGTAAGTTCATAAATGGTTCAAATTCACAAATGAGTGTAAGTTCATGAATGCACACAGCTATAAAGAATTGGAGGATATGAAAAGTTGCAACTTTTGAAATTCTATAAATATATGATTGAGCTCTAAGAATAAAACAATTATTTATCTCATTTTTCACATTCTCCAATTTTAAATGAACAGTTTCAACAGCGTTACGTGAATTTAACAAAATTGTCGAGGATTTGTTGTATCTTGGAGGTGATTTTTCTAACAAACGCATCGAGTGGGAGCAAATAATACCTCGTGGAAAGTTCCCTAGCCTCAAATCCAAAAACTCACTTATCAAATGCATTTTAAACAGGACAAAAAAATCATCTGATATTAATTTATTGGTCAAATACTAAGTCCCTATTCTGTTTGGATATGCATTTTTAGTAGATTTTGATAAAAATTGATAAAACGTGTGGTTAAAATGTTGATAAAACTTATGGTTACGTGAATTTAGCAAAATTGTAGTGGATTTATTGTATCTCGGAGGCAATTTGTCATTTGAAACCCTTTTATCAAACACATCGAGTGGGAGCAAATAATACCTTAAGGAAAGTAATTCCTTAGCCTCAAATCCAAAAATTTCACTTATCAAATCCTTTTTAAGCAGCATGAAAACACCATCTATGATATTAGTTTATTGGTCAAATATTAAGTCCCTATTTTGCTTAGCTAAATATCAAATTTTTAGTAAATTTTGATAAAAGTCGATGAAATTTGTGACTGAAAAGTTGTGGATCCTATAAAATATTTGGATGAAAATGAATTTGAGAAAATGTGGGCCAAACAGGGGCTAGCCACATTAACGTTGGCATATTAAGACTGCAAGCAAGTAGGAGCAAAGAATAAGCGGGCTTCCTAAATGCTTCTATTAGAGTGTTTTTGAGACAGTCGAACTACTGCTCGATCCTAGAGGATATTTGTACCACATTAACGACGTGCTTGGCTAAGCTTAAAATTTACTTAAAAGTATATATTTTTGAGAAGTCTAAGTAATTATCTTGAAAAAGGCTTTTTATTAATGTGATTTGCATGCATTAAACAATTGGTGTTGACAACGTACCTAACTGGTTTTACTTTCTAATTTGATTTTAGATATACAAATTTGCATACACATAACACATATATATATATTTTTATATGTTTTGTCATCCAAATATAAGTGTGTTCATGTCAAATAAATTGTTCACGTTTATTTTTGAAATTTCAGTGCATTTTACTTTTGTTCTAAGTGGAGAAGTTTCAAGTTTTTCTGCTCAAGGAAATTTTTTTACTGTATAAATGTGTTAAACGAATGAAGTCGTATTATCCAATATCGAAATAGATTATAATTAAAGAGTCTATAAATAAAGTGAAAAACCATAAAATATAAACTGGAGAACTTTTTTCTCAAAAAAAAATTTTTCAAATATATTTAAGCCAAGGAAAATTCTTTGTGTGGTAGGTTCTAGCTATGGATGCTAGCATTTCTTGATTTTTGTTTTTTCACTTGAACCTACTGCAAATGTAAATGAGGCTATTTGAGAAATTATTTGACTTCAGCTTAATCTAATAATTCTTTTTTTTTTTTTTTAATTCAGCTTAATCTAATAATTAAGTTTGAAGGAAAAATCGAACTTGACCTTTGGTGATATGGATTTAGATTTAGTGCATGTCTTATGTCAATTTTTAACAACTAAAGTTGATAAAAGTATGTGGGAATCATTAAAGTTTATGATTAAAAATGAAATTTGATCACAAAAATTAGTTGTACCAAACAAGCACTTAGATTCAACAATCTATAAATGATGAGTTGAATTTGAGAGAAAAAAACTAAGTAGCGGTGTTTAGTAAATGGGTTTTTGAGTTAATTGTTAAGGGATAAATTTTACATTGAATAAATGAAAATATTATATATAAGAATCTGGTTACACATCTTAATAAAATTAATATTTTAATATAAAATCTCAAATTTTAATATGGTATCAGGATTTATCAAACTCAAATGAACATTTCTATCGAATTAAAGCTCAAACGACGTCACATTTTAAGATTGGTATGTTCAAGCAAGACACTATCTTGAGTAAGGGCATTTATACCTTATTCATGGTTGTGTCTATTGAAAAGTTTAGGTGTGTATCGATGTGTGAAACTGATAAGGAAGTTTGGGATATTCTAGAAACCACAAACGAGGCAACTAAAACTGTTAAGAACTCAAAATTGCAGATGTTAACCACTAAATTTGACGAGATAAGGATGGCTGATGATGAGACATTTAATAGTTTCTATGCTAAACTGAATGACATAGTCAATTTGAGTTTTACTTTAGGTGAGAGGATTCCCGAGTCAAAAATTGTTAGAAAAATCCTTAGATCACTACCTGAGAAGTTCAGACCAAGGTTACTGCGATAGAAGGGAGTAAGGACTTGGATGCTGTTAAAATTAAAGAACTCGTATGATCACTTCAAACTTACGAACTCACTGTCTCACAACCTAAAATGGTTAAATCCATCGCCATGAATACTGTTAGAGAAGTTGAGAGCGAGTCCACTGACACCGACGACGAAATTGCGTATTTCGTTAAAAAATTCTAGAAGGTGATGAGGAATAGGAGAAAGCTTCAGGCGCAGAGTAGTGAAGTCTCTAATAAACTCTCGAGAGGTAAACGTGAGAATAACACCTCTAGGACTCCCGGCAAGAAATCTCAATCTGTCTAATGCCATGAGTGCAAGGGATTCTGTCACTATAAGAATGAATGTCCTAATCTGAATAGGAGCTCGAATAAGGAAATACGTAAGGCTTTAGTTGTGACCATGAGTGATGAGGAGTTAGATTCTAGTTCTCATGATGGGACATCTGGTGGTGAGGATGAACAAGATTATATAGCATTCATCTCGATTGATGAAATTGAATCTGACCGTGAGATTAAGAAAGGAGAAAGGGAGGATGAAAGTGAACGATCGAGAGATTTGTTGAATTGTCGTGTTGCTCACATTCCTCTCAAAATACAAAATAATTCTAAGTGCTATCTAGACAGTGCATGTTCAAGACACATGTGTGGTGACAAATCTTTGTTTTCTTCACTTAATGAATGGAATGGTGGTGTAGTTACGTTTGGTGATGGAGCTACAACACCGATACTTGGAAAATGAGTTGTGAGTATTGCTGGACTACCTGCCATCTCAGACGTGCTGTATGTGAAAGGTTTAAAGTCCAATTTATTGAGTATAGTCAAATTTGTGATGCTGATTTTGAGGTTACCTTTGTCCAGAAAAGGTGTTTTGTATATGACTCGACTGGTAACGTTGTTCTTGAAGGCGTGAGATGAAAATTGTTACGGAGTCTTACCTAATTCTAATTGCAGGTGTAATAGTGTCAGATCAACGTAAGTGAGTTGTGAAATCAATGACTGGGCCACATGAACCATAACAGTCTGTCTAAACTTGCTAAGATAGAGATTGTTAATGTCCTACCTAACCTGGATAATTCTGATATCACTGTTTGTGGTCCGTGTCAACAAGGAAAACAGCTTAGGGTACCCCACAAACAAACTTCTAAGATCTTGATGAGCAAGCCTCTTGAATTACTCCATATGGATCTGATGGGACCATTGAGGATCGAAAGTCTTGGTAGTAAAAGATATATCTTAGTTGTGGTTGATGACTTTTCTCGTTTCACTTCGATTGAATTGTTGAGAGATAAAACTGAAGTGTCTAGTCTTGTCATCTCATTGTGTAAAAGACTTAGAAATGGGAAAGGTTATTCTGTGTCCAGAATTCGTAGTGATCATGGTAAAGAGTTCGAAAACTCAAATCTTGAGAACTTCTGTCTGGAGGAGATAATCCAACACAAGTTCTCCTCACCGATCACTCCGCAATAGAATGGGATAGTTGAAAGGAAAAATCGTGTGCTTCAAGAAATGGCAAGAGCTATGCTTCGTGGTAAAGATTTAGCTATGCATTTTTGGGGTGAAGCCATAAATACTGCATGTCACATTGTCAATAGAGTTTATCTTAGACCAAAAACTGACATGACACCGTATGAGATCTGAAAGGGTAAAAAGCCTACTGTTAAGTACTTTTGTGTGTTTGGAAACAAGTGCTACATTCTGAGAGACAGAGAGAACTTGGGGAAAGTTTGATTCCAAGAGTGATGAAAGTATATTCTTAGAATATTCCAAGAATAGTCGGGCTTATCGAGTATACAATAATCACACACGCGTTGTGATGGAATCTATTAATGTGGTGGTTGATGATGCTTGTAGTGAAGGGAAGATTGGCGGAGAGTGTGTTGAGCTGGAACAGTTGGATGTTGATCCAGTCAAGGTAATTAAACCTAAGGAAGCTTCAGTTCCTGATCCTCCATAGACATCAAATGAGTTGCTTGTTTCAACTAAGGATTCTACTTCTGATAATGAAGCTAAACTACCTAAAGAACCTTCGTCCAAAGTCAAATTGAATCACCCTAAGGATAATGTGATTTGAGATATAGAAGAAGGAATAAGGCTTCGTAAGAGGATTTTGAACATGTCATATACGAGCTATGTGTCTCAAATTGAACCTAAGAAGGTTGAGGAAACTCTTAGGGATGAATGTTGGGTTAATGCTATGCATGATGAATTAAATCAGTTTGTTAGAAACAAAGTTTGGGACTTAATGCTTATGCCTAATGATTGCAATGTTATTGGTACTAAGTGGATATTCAAGAATAAAACTGATGATCAGGGTACCATTACGAGAAATAGGGCTAAGTTGGTTGCCCAGGGATACATTCAAATTGAAGGTGTTGATTTTGATGAAATATTTGTCCCTGTAGCTAGGCTTGAATCCATTAGAATTCTTCTAACGATTGCTTGTACCTTGGGTTTCAAACTGTACCAAATGGATGTTAATAGTGCCTTCCTGAATGATATTCTTCAGGAAGAAGCATACTTGGAACAACCTAAAGGGTTTGTTGATCTGAAATATAATCACTATGTGTATAGGCTGAATAAAATCTTGTATGGGTTAAAACAAGCTCCTAGAGCTTGGTATCATCAGTTTACTGCGTACCTCCTGAAACATGGTTTCGCGAGAGGTGGTGTAGACAGAACCTTGTTTATAAGACGAATTGAGGACACCATCATCATAGCTCAAATCTATGTGGATGACATCGTCTTTGGTTCTGTCGATAATTCCCTTGCTCATGAGTTTGCTGAGTGTATGAAGTAAGAATTTGAGATGAGCATGATTGGTGAATTAACATACTTTCTTGGTCTTCAAGTCAAGTAGACTGATGAGAGATTATTCATATCTCAATCAAAATATGCCAAGAATCTTGTCAAGCGGTTTGGGTTAGACAGAAAGAAACACACTAGAACCCCTATGAGCACCAGTATCAAATTAAGTTTAGATCTTACATGTAAGAGTGTTGATCAAACACTATATATGAGTATGCTAGATAGTCTGCTTTACCTCACTACTAGTAGACCTGACATAGCATTTAGTGTAGGGGTCTATAAGCGTTTTCAGGCTGATCCTAAGGAATCACACCTAAGCGTCGTGCGACGTATTATTAGATATGTCGATGGTACTGTTGATTATGAGATCATGTACTCTAGAGACTCTAATCTTGATCTTACTGGTTATTCCGATGCTGATTGAGCTGGTAATGTCGATGATAGAAAGAGTACATCTGGTGATTGTTTTTTTTTTTTTGCTAATCTCGTTGTTTGGATGAGTAAGAAACAAAATTCTATCTCATTGTCCAATGCTGAGGTAGAGTACATTGCAGCAGGAAGTTGTTGCACTCACTGCTTTGGATGAAGTAGATGTTGAGTGATTATGAGATTGAACATGGTATTATAATTGTGTTTTGTGATAACACCAACGCTATTAATATTTCTAAAAATCCTGTTTAACATTCTTGAACTAAACGTATTGACATCAGACATTATTTTATTCGAGAGCTTGTAGAAACTCAAATTGTGAATCTTGAACATATTTCTACTGAGAACCAATTAGCTGATTTATTTACTAAACCGTTGGATGGTCTTCAGTTTGAATATCTTAGAACAGCTATTGGTATTTCTATAACTCATTGACTGAGTATATTTGATGCATGCTGGTATTCTACTATTGTGTGACATTGTGTTATGCATGCATCATACTTATTTACTTATTTTTCATGTATTTAATTTTATGTTCTTGTGTTTTGTTTGAACTTTTATATGTTTTGTGTGCTTGATACATTCATGTTTTTATATGAAAATCAAACAAAAACATTTTCTTTTCTTGCTTTGGTTTAAAATTTAACAAAAAAAGGGAGGAGGGAGTTGTTTTGGACATTGTTTTTACAGCATGATTTTCATTACACTTGATTTTGTTGGTTGTAATCAAGAATGAGTTTATTTAGTGATCCGTAATATAATTTCCATGACTGGCTTATGATACCTATGAAGTATTTAATAGATATCTCTTCATATACCATCTGCACTGCACACACTATGATCTTGACAGTGGGACTCTACTGCTTGTGTGAGACTTAGGATGACATCCACATGTTAGTAGGGTGACTTTGAACATGAATTGACCATTTTTATTAGATCTAAGCTCAATATTACCCCTGCATGAATCAATATCTGTTTGAAAAAAATAAGGGATTCAATATCTTAATGTTTTTTTTTTCGGAGTTTACATGACTTGAGTAATTAAGCCTGCGAGATTTCTCATAATCTGGTGCCTATATTCATCTGACTTGGGTTAACCGGCCTAAAACTCGTTACAAGGGTCATGTTAGTCGCTTAATGGAAAGGAGTTTGTACTTAAGATGAATAAAAATATGTAAGCTTCCTATTGAAAGTTGTGATAAAAAGAAAACTATTTGTGCTGTAAGTCAAGGGAGAAAAGAAATTCTTCATTAGAAATAAGCTTTCATATGTAGGTTCTAATATGCTATACAGTTTGACTTTCGTAAGTAGAGGAATATACTTATTAGTAGTGATATTTAGTATATCATTTCTCACAAATTTAAGGTTTGGAGTCGTACTGCTAGAGGATTAGTGACACTTAACACATATGAGTCACTTATATCATTTACTCAATGAGTGCTTTAAGTTGGAATTGTGGGAAAATTTACTGTTCACTGCATATGCTTATGATTGCTTATACCTACATTATTGAGATGTTATGTGATTTTGCTTTGTCCCTTGTCATTTTTGTGACAAAAAGGGGAAGAAAAATCTTGAATTGCAAAAGTGATTTGACTTGATATCATGTGTTCATTTGCATTTTACGCATTTTACGATTTACGATTTATGTCTGGGGGATCGTTGAGGTGAGACATAGATATATGTACCTACTGCTTAAAAATATTGAGAATTTGTAGTAAGGGAGAGCACATGCATATTTGTTTGAGTTCATTTTCGCTAAATTAAATTTTTAATATTTTACAGTGTCAATGTTTCATTTTGGTATGTTGGGTTGCATTGATACTATGTCTTAGTTTAACTTGTGATTTAAAAATGAAAAATATGCTATTTGAGTTACAATTGTTTAAATGACATCTACAAGTGAACTGTTTGAACTGTAATTATCTTTGATATTGTTTTTTACACATTTTATACTGGTATTTGAGTTGTCTATTTCAGGAAACAGGTATTGCAGAGTTCGTTCAAGACAGTTTGTAGTTTATGTTGTGTCGTTGCTTTGAGTATGTAACTTTTATTTTATTACTGTCTTGACATAGATTAGTGTTTTGTTACAGAATGCCAAAGAGAGAGTTTGTTAGGTTTTAGTTGATTTTGTAATTGGCAAATTCTATGAACAAAATGATTTAAATTGATAGAGTGTAAAAGTTCAAGGAGTAATGTGCAATTTGTTTAAAAGTTAGTTAATTAAGTCTAGGGTTTTAAGTTTGGAACGAGGAGGAAAACGGCTCAAATTTTCGCCAGACCGTCACCATGTATTGGATCGAGCTACAAAAACAAAAACTTCATTGCTAGACTGTCGCCCCTTTTTCGCTCGAACGACAGCCTGTCGCTCAGCCCTCACTCGAGCAATAGGGTTATACGAGAATTTTTTATTTTGCGTTTTAAATGTTTTTTTCCCAACCCATCTGGTTTCTACCCTACCAATAAATATTCTAAAGTCACAAAACGAGAATTCTTAAGGTTGAACGTTGAACAAACACTGTCCTTTCATATTCTCTTAATTTTTGGAGCTTTCAACCTTCATGTTTCTTTTAGAATCGTTCTGGTAGTAAGAAAAACATCATATTCTTAATCCAAATACCAAATCACTTCTTCCCACATATCTGTCAGAGTTGCTGAAGATTGAGGAAGATAACTGGAGTTCCACTTGGTAAAAAACGGGATGTTCTTCGGGTTCCACAAGAGATAAATAATTCCAGAAAGCTAGGAGTTGCTGCAGGAGAACAGAATCCAGGAAAGCTTTGGAAATTGTAGCTCGAATTGGTACAGAAGCACAGAATTCAGGAGAGCTATCGAAATTGCAGTCAGAAGATCAGTTAGTACGTGTCGTCGTCTAGTCTGGTGGACTGTAAATCACGAATCGTTTATAGTGGATTGTTGACTGGCAAAGTGCTCGAAATTTTTACCCAGTTGGAATTTTTCCGTGATCATTCTTGTGTTTTTACTGCTTTACTTATTGATTATATGAAATGCGGTATTCAAATATAGGATTTAATTGACTTGATTGAATAACTATCTAGAGATAATTAATTAGTGACTTGTTGCCAATTAATTAATAATTTTAATTTCGCATAATATACATATTCACCCCCCCTGTAGGTATTTTTAAGCTCGAACTGCGTAAATTTCAAAAATGAATTTGAGAAAATGTGGACCTAATAGGGGCTTGCACATTAACGATGGCATATTGAGACTGCAAGCAAGTAGGAGCAATAATAAGCGGCCTTCCTAAATGCTTCCTAAGTCGGACTACTGCTCCTAGAGGGTATTTATACCTAATTAACGACGTGCTTGGCTAAGCTTAAAATGTACTTAAATGTATATTTTTTGAGAAGTCTAAGTCACATAAATCTTCTGCTAGGTTGCCTTTTGGCTCTCTAACTTGCTCTAAAATGTTTATATGAGTTTTAATAAGCTATCTCCATAGAACTTAATGCTCAAAACAGCTACCAAACTCTATATTAGCAGAAAAACATCAAAATTATAATAGTCAGTGTTCTAAAAGTTCTAAAATTTATTTTTCCTAAAACTACACATTTCGTGAAATCCACAACTTTTATTAACTTTTTGCGGCTATTAGGCATATAGATGGACTGCCTAATTTCATTTCGTTTTTTTCTGAATTAAAATGATTGTACACTCCCCGTGTATTATACATTGATTTATAAAAAATTGATTACCTTTAAAAAAAATGGTGTGTAAATTTGATTTCGATGTTTGATTTATCATCATATTCAATGTAAATTTGTACATTTTTGGTTGTGTGGATTAAAATACATGTAAACTGTTACCCGTAATGTTGATCCAACGTAATGTGACAAGTTCTCTTGGATATGTAACATTTGGTCATTGATATGTTATCCGTGATATTAATTCAATGGCATTAGACCAATTCTCTTAAATCTATGACTTGCAAACATTGATCCGTTACTATGTAAAATGACATGTTAAATTCTGACATTGATATATAACCTTTGAATGTTGACACGTGAACTATGAATTGTAACCCGTGACATATGAACTATAACACATGACCCGTGAACATAAATCAATAATCTGTGATCAATCCTCTTTGATCTGTGACTCATTGACATTGATAAGTGACATACACAATATGACCCGTGACCAATGAAGCGTGAGTTCGATTTTTTTTTTTTAGCATGTTTACATTTATTTGTGATCATGCCCAATCACACGTGACCTATCACCACCGGATTGTGACACACGAACTACAAACATGATACGTGATCAATCTTGTTTGATACATCACGTATGCACAATAACCCTGACCTACAAACATGATATGTGACCTATACAATATGACCACGACCAGTAGAGTGATTGTGACTTGTGACCAATTCTGTTTGATCTGTTATCTATGTACAATTATCTGTGATTCACAATGACGCGTGACCCATCATTGCCACTAGCACAACTACTAGATATCAACATAACACTTGACGTAAACTCTATAAACATTTGACCATCGCCAACACCACCGCAAAACCATTGCAAACTGCAAGACCACCACGAGATGAGGTACTAAATCCAATTCACAAAATCACCAATATCACAATCAACTTCAGATCACCCAAATACCCAACATCACAATCAAAATCCGATTTACAAAATCACATAATATCACAATCAAAATCAGGTCACAAGATCACCGATCACCCAAACTCCCAACAACACAAAACCACAACAAAATCGTCGTGCTGAACCTACTGCAATAAGGACCATTTCAATTTTGGAATTTGAAATTGATTCAAATGAGATTGTTCCCTAATAAGCAGTTCTCTCCCTCCATCGGCCAGTCTCATTTACATTCAAAGGCAAAATCACACAATCCATGCCCATTTGCCCTTTAAACCAAGCTCAAGCTCCATGTCTCTAGAAGAACCAAATCATTCATGTTTACTAAAGGACCCACCCCGAATTTATACCCACGAAAATCGGGTTCACCTCAATCAAATCGTGATGTTGAGTCATTACATTAGAAACCAGGCTGCTTGTGATAGTGATATCAACAACGGCGAGACGATGAATATGGTGGGGAATCATTTGTAGGCAATTTTCGAATACCACTGTCGTCCAGGACATTGTGCAAGAGTCACCGCAAGTCCAATATCAACCGTAGGACTTGCAAAAGTGTCATGTTGCAGTTGTTGTAGTAGTGGAACTCTGGCGACAGGCGACGATCGACAGTGATAAGGTTGAGTAGTAAGGGAGAGTGAGAGATGAGAAAGAGACGAAGAGTGAGAGATGAAAGAGAGAATAATTTTAATTTTGATTAAACTCCTGATTTATACATAAGCCTATGTTTGACACCCATTTTGGGTAAAAAAATAGTTTTTGAATAGTGATTGATGGAAGAATGTGATTAAAAAGTAAGGAGAATTTTTGGGTTTATGTTTAATATTATTTTATTGATAAAATGTTTGGTTAAAATGAAGAAAGAGAAAAAAAAAAATAAGAAATAGAATGAATGTCAAACATGAGCTAAGATTCAAACGAGGTCACATTTTAAGATTGGTACGCTCAAACAAAACACCATCTTGAGTGACATGTTAGGTAAATCTCACATTAAATAAAGATGAAAATATTAACCAATATGTAAGGGTTTGTGTTACTCATATTAATAAGATTAATCTTTTAAATTGAAACTCCAAATTTTTTATATTAATTTCGCTCATTTATCTTGCTTTTCTCGTGCACTTGGATTAATTCTTAAACAGTTAAAAATAATTAAATGAAAAAAAAAACTCGTCTTTATTCAGAAAAAGATCCGAACAAGGTCAATGTTTGTTAAAATTTATAATTGCTTATAATTTGATCCAAATCTTTTCATTTCGTCAATTTTCTAAAATTCACACTTTTACGTACTTTCTATTCACATGTGTTAAAGCTTATAATCAATTATAATTTCTGACAAACACACTAAATGCTAGAAAAGGTCGCGAGACTTGGTATCATAAACTTAATTATTAGGGTGTAGTTGTAAATAAGAGAGGAAAAAATGAGAAAGGGCGCCAAACGGTGGCCATATATAATGTAATTATAATTGACCAAAAATAAAAAAAAATAAAATGCAATCTTGACTTAAATACTCTCGGCAAAAGGTTTCTATTTATTCTCAAATTATATTTGGTCTCTCACGTGGACTATACAAAGGCGGACTTTTCTTTTTCTGGGTGGAATTCCTTTATTTTGACTTTTTACGACCGAACGCGAAATTCACCAAACAAAACATGTTCTCAATTAATCACGCGAGGGCTTCTACATTTCTAGCACACAATTCTTTTTCTTTGACTAGAAAATTTTGTACAAAAGTTAATAATTTTCAGAATATGGATATGATATTAATTTTAAATTCAAAAAATATTTATTTATCCATATTTAGAGGTAAACATTGAGTGGTTGCGGGATAGGTACGAGTTTATTGAGAACCAGACCAAAATAATTTTCATTAGAATTTGCGAAAATGAAATTTTTGGTTCTATGATAAAAAAAAAAGAAAAAAGAAAAAAAAAATAACATTAAAGATAGTAATTGACAAAAATCTTGAACATGAGAACAAAACTAAATTATAAATCAAAATTCAAAATTAAACTTATTCTAGTGTTCAAAACCATGCTTTGAAACTTGAATGCAAAGGTAGAAATTTCATTAATGGCTCATTTTCAACTGTCGACTCTCAATACTAGATGACTATACTAAGCAGTCAACGCTGCCTAAGGTATTGTAATGACACATTTGATACGTCGGACTACACAGTATAGAACAAGATTAAGGAAAAAATGTCCAATCTTGCATATTGTATGTTGTTCAATACTTTTTTTTTTATGACATAGGAACCCGTAATCGCTATTCGTCAGCGGAACCCCGACCACTGTGAGTGCGCACTGAGTAAATATCGCTCCATGTGTAATAACCGGCAAATCATACAGAAGAGGTAAACCGCACTAGACAAGTTCGGTGCGAATGACTCGATCGAAGAAGTGTTGGCACATTCGAATTCGTGTCCTTTGGTCTTCGCGTTCACCTGCTCTACCAACTCGACCACCCCCAAATGGGTATATGTTGTTCAATACTTGATAATGTTGAACGTCGTTAAAGAATAAAAAAAAATGACATAATAACTACGGTCCTTTTCTTTTCAATATTGTGTAATGCTTACCAAAAACATTTGAAGTCGGGGGACTGAAATTGAAATTTCTAGACTTGCTTTAATTAGTTGGAGTTCTAAACAAAGGGCCATCGCAAACTACAATTTTTGTTTTTGCTTTTGATTATTCAAATGAAGAGGGTAATAATTAGCTCAGTAAGAAAAATCTAGAAGAAAATGTAAGAAAAACCCTAATCGCTAAAATTTGTCACGACTTTGAATTACTTTTGAAACTTGTTTAAGATATTGATAAATCCCTTAAATTTAATTTTCATAATCCTCTATGAAAAAAATAATAATTTCAATTAAAATTTTAAAATTTTCACGATAATAACTTTGTGACCTAAGGAATTCATTAATAAAAACAGTTAATAACTCGTCATTTATTTAAAATAATTATTTATAAATTGGTGACTGAATTATTGTCGGAATTTTTTTAGCTAAACCAAAGGGACCCACCTTATTTTTGTGCAACAATGATGTGTAACAAGACACCGACTTGCCGTAGCAAGATTTGGTCACAAGGGAGCAGGAGTAAATGCACGTGCTTGGAATAGGAGAATAATGTATTAATTGTAGTGAAAATTTCGTTCACGTAATTTGATAATTTGTATTTGTATTTTTTTTTATTATTATCTGTTACGACGAAAGTAGTGTAGTAATGTGGGAACGGGGAGGTTGAGAACAACACGGAGGCATTGAATTGGAGAGTGATGGACGACGACTCATTGACAATTTGTTTCATGTGAAATCTACACGTGTAGTATCTATCGATGATACCCTTGAACTACAAAATTTGAAGCATTATCAACATTTTTATAGTATAAAACTAGTGCAACTTATTAGTACAATATATGCGTATACAAAGAAAATCATTCAAATTATTTCCATTCAATTTCACTTTAAATTATTACTTCATTTATATTTTTGACACATCTCGTTACGTTCATTTCAAGTTTTTAGAAATTTAAATGTAAAAACTATGCTCAAACATGTTTTTTAACTTTCAATTCAAAAATCAAGTTTTAAAGTTTTTTTTTGTTAAAAAACTCAAGTTTAAAAGTTTTTTTTTTGTTCAAAAATCAAGTGATAATTCA
>CAIGRF010224007.1:11240-27906 GCA_903798235.1 Fraxinus ornus | reverse complement strand
AGTCATCGAAAGCTTTGTAAAGAGTTGAATTACACCACAAGTCAATCAACATGGTGAAATTAGCCTTACTCGTGCTGGAGAGCTTGGTAACGGAGGATGTAGATCATTGTGTTGGATCGAACATGCATAATTATATCATTTGCATTCTCTATCCCTCTTTCCTTATTGCTTTCATTTTCATCCTTATTATTTGAATTAATCTATCTAGTTATTACGTGCTTGACTTTAGATTAATTTTTCGAAAAAGTTTTAAAAATCATTTCACCACCTCTTGGTTAGCTATTCTTAGGCTATCAATTGTATTAGAGCGAGGTGCTCATTTTAAAATTAAGATTTCACAATCTCGAACAATGGCTAACCACAACAATCTTCAAAATCTCGAGGGGCATTTCACAAATCGACATCCCTTCTTTGATAGCACACATTATAATTATTGGAAAGCTAGAATGATGATTTACATTCAATCAATAGATTATAGCATTTGAGAAATCATTGAATATGGTCCTTATGTGCCTACCAAAATTATAAAAAATGATGAAAAACCCGATCAATCTATTCCTAAACCTAGAGAGGAATATGATGAAAATGATAAAAAAAAAAATTGTCCTTTAATGCTAGAGCCTAAAACCTACTTTATTGTGCCTTAAGTAGAAATGAGTTTAACCGTATTAGCACATATAACTCCGCATATGATATATGGTATGCTTTAGAAGTCACTCATGTTGGCACTAATAAGGTAAAAGAAACCAAGATTAATCTCTTAGTCAAAGAATTTAAAACTTTCTTCATGAAATAAGACGAACCTATTGTTGAATCGCTTCATCGATATTCTTAGTGGTTTCAAGGGCTTTGATCATAAATTTACTAATGGTGAACTTGTAAATAAAATGCTTAGGTTACTTTCAGAAGATTGGAGCTCATTAAAGATGTTGATAGAGAACACCAAAGATATCAACTCTCATCCTTTGGAAGAATTCTATGGAACTTTGATGACATACGAGCTCAACAATGCCAAAATCAAGAAGAAGACAAGGAAAAGCAAGGAAGAATCAAAAGAGTCTCCTAGGTGTCAAATTGCTCTCAAATTGACAATTGAAGAAGGAACTACAAGTGAACATATGAGTGATGAAGAATTTGATGATCTTGTGCTTCTTGTCAAAAAATGAAGAGGCTTTCGAAATAATCGAAAGTTTCTAAAGAAAGAAGTAAGAAAATTATTTGTTATGATTGTGACATACCCGGTCACAAGAGAACCGAGTGTCCAAAAATGAAATTTCAAGAAAAAGGCACTTCAAGCAACATGGGATGAAAGCGGTGATAATGATCGCGATGAAAATGAAAGTNGGCCGAACTTCCATAGTTTATTTCTTAAATGGACTACATCAACCAAATTAAGAATATAAAATCTGGGACATTACACAAGCAACATGGAAAAAAGAGACGATAATGATCGCGATGAAAATGAAAGTCAAGAAGAGATCGCCAACATGTACTCATGGCAATCAATGCTGAGGTAAATTCTATTGAGAAATTCTCATATAATGATTTATCTTCCTCTTATGACGAAATTTTAGAAGAATTTGAAAAATTCGCTCTTAGTCACTCTATTTTAAAAAAGAAACATAAATTATTAAAAAGTGAAATGGAGAAAATTTCAGAAACTAAAAATAAAAATGTTGATTATAATTCATTGTATAAAGAAAATTATTTTTTGAAAGAAAATGTTGAAAACTTGACAAAAATTATTTTTAAATTCACTCAAGGGAAGAATAATTTTGATTTAATGTTTGGTGATAAAAAATGTGTTTTTGATCAAGGAGGCATATAAACCATCTTTGAAACAAAAATCTCTCAAAAATTTATTTGTCAAAGCCTCAAATAAAATTTTCTCAAAAATTAATTGTAGTTTTTGTAACAAGGATGGACATATTGCCTACAATTGTCTAACCAAGAAGAAGCTACACTTTTAAAATAAAAACAAGTGGACTGAGGATCCACTTAAACTAACTACTAAGGACCCAAGCTTGTGGGGGTACCAAAAATCAAAAGTTGAATTATTATTGTAGGTACCAAAGAAGATGATGAGCAAATAGTTCTTGGATAGCGGATGTTCAAAACACATGACTAAAGATAGAACTTTACTATCAAATTTCAAAATAAGGATGAAGGTCATGTCATACTTGGATACAATGCAAACGGGAAAATCATCGAAATTGGAAACATTGGTAATCATCTCTCCCCTACCGTTAAAAGTGTATTATTGGTAGATAACCTCAAACATAATTTACTCAGTATTAGTAAATTATGTGATAAAAGTTATCATATTAAATTCGATTCTTCTAAATGTCTCATTAAGGATGTTACATCTAAAGAGATATTGTTTATAGGAAGCCGAAGAAGAGATGTTTATATCATAAATATCGATTTTAAAAATGATGAAAAATGTTTAATTAGTTGGAAAGAGGATGCTTGGCTATGTCATAGGAGATTAGGTCATATTGGCATGGATCTTCTTTCAAAAATCTCCAAAAATAGTTTTGACAAGAATTTACCAAATTTGAAGTTTGATAAAGATAAAATTTGTGATGCATGTCAATTTGTTAAACAAGTAAAAAGCTCTTTTAAACCTAAATTATATTCTTCGACCACAAAACCACTTCAACTACTCCACATATATCTTTTCGGACATTCTAGAACCTCTAGTTTGGGTGAAAAATGTTATGTCTTCGTCATTGTCGATGACTTCTCTAGATTTACTTGGGTTTTTTTCCTGAACCTCAAAGATGAAGTCTTGAATGCTTTCAAACATTTTTGGCAAAAAGGTTCTAAATGGAAAAGGATTCTCTATTACAATTATTAGAAGTGATCTCGGTGGAGAATTTGAAAATCTCGTTTTCGATGTTTGTAATGAAAATAGATATGAACATAACTTTTCAACTCCTCAACAAAATGGTGTAGTAGGAATGAAGAATCGCACATTGCAAGAAATGGCTAGAGCCATGCTAAATGAAAATAGCATGCCAAAATATTTATGGGCCGAAACCGTTAACACTGCTTGCTATATTGTAAATAGAGTTTTAGTTAGTCGAAAGAAAACTAAAACCCCGTATGAGCTTTGGAAAAATAGGATTTCAAATATCGGTTATTTTAAAGTTTTTGGGTGTAAATACTTTATTTTAAACATAAAAGAATATTTGGGAAAATTTGATTATTATGATATTGGAATCTTTCGGTTACTCATCGACTAGCAAAACTTATAGAGTCTTTAACAAAATAACTCTAGTCGTTGAAGAATCTATGCATGTTATTTTTGATGAAACTAATCCTCTTGATCTTGAGAAAGTATTGCTAATGATCTAGTATTGGAGACTTCCTTGGAACAAATGAACATTCAAGACCGAAACAAGGATGATCCAAAAAGAGAACACAAGGAAGAAGTAAATGTTCAATCAAGTGAAGAAGAACTTATCGAAGCGTCAAATGATCCCACTCTACCAAAAGAATGGAGGCTTGTTCCCTCTCACCCAAAAGAACTTATTATTGGTGATCCTTCCAAATAGATTACAACTAGAGCTTCTATTAGGAATCATCTAAATAGTCGTGCTTTCATCTCACAAATTGAACCAAAAAATTTCAAGGAAGACAAGTTTGATGAATTTTGGATTCTAGCCATGCAAGAAGAATTAAATCAATTTGAAAGAAATAATGTTTGGGATTTAGTTGCTAGACTAAATAATCAAACCGTCATCGGTACAAAAGGGGCTTTTTGAAATAAAAGAGATGAAAATGGGATTATTGTGCATAATAAGGCTATATTAGTGGCCCAATATTAAAATCAAGAAAAAGATATTGATTTTGAGGAAACCTTTACACCAATTGCTGAATTAGATTCCATTCACATGCTTCTTGTATTTGTTTTTTTTTTTTAAGGATTTACTCTGTATCAAATGGATGTCAAAGTGAATTTCTTAATGGTTTCATTCAAGAAAAAGTTTTTGTTGAACAACCGCCCGGCTTTAGAGATCACAAGTATCTGAACTATGTTTTCAAATTTAGAAAAACTCTTTATGGTTTAAAACAAGTTCCTAGGGCTTGGTATGAAAGATTGAGAAAATTTCTAGTTTCAAATGGTTTTTCAATAGGAAAATCGGATACTACCCTATTTGTTAAAACTCAAAAGAATGATGTGATTATTGTTCAAATCTATGTTGATGATATTATATTTGGTGCTTCTAATATTCATCTTTGTGAAGAATTATCAAAATGCGTGAGTATGGAATTTGAAATGAGTATGAAAAGAAAACTCAAATTCTTTGTTGGTCTCCAAATTAAGCAAGTTAGAGATGGTATATTCATCAATCAAAATAAGTATATATTGGACATGCTCAAGATGTTCGAAATGGATTACTTGAAGCCTATGAAAACTCCCATGAGTAAATCCATAAAATTGGATAAAGATGATCAAGGTACTTCCGTTGATGTCATAAAATATCGAGGTATGATCAGATCCCTTCTCTACTTAACTGCTAGTAGACCTGATATTATGTTTAGTGTGTGTTTATGTGCTCGATTTCAATCAAATCATAAAGAATCTCATCTTAGTGCCGTAAAACGTATTTTTAGTTATCTTAGTGGCACTAGAACATAGGGTCTTTGGTATCCAAAGGGCACTCATATTAATCTTCTTAGCTATTCGGATGCCGATTGAGCATATTGCACAGTAGATCGTAAAAGCACTAGCGAAACTTGTCATTTTCTAGGATTTGTACTTGTTTCATGGTTTAGTAACAAACAAAACTTCGTTGCATTACCTACCGTCGAAGCCGATTATATCTCAGCCGCTAGTTGTGCACATACATTATGAATGAAACAAACCTTTAGTGATTAACACTTATCATTCGATCATATACCTATCATATGTGATAACAGTAGTGCCATAAACTTATCAAAAAATCCTATATTTCACTCTCAAACCAAACATATTGAGATTAGACATCACTTCCTAAGAGATCATGCACAAAAGGGGGACATTGTATTGGAATTTATTAATACGGAAAATCAATTGGTCGACATTTTCACTAAACCTCTAGCGCTTGATCGTTTCTCACATATTTGAAGAGGATTAGGGATTATTAATGAGTTCGAAATATATGGCTAAATTAAATTCATATTATATGTTCTTACTTGATTTTTTTTTTTTTTTAATGTTTGATTGAGTAAGTTTAAAAAAAAAAAAAATTTGGCGGACGACGTTCGGTCATCCGAAAAACCAGAAAAATCTAGTTTGGAAAAAAAAGGACGGCCTCGGTCGATCGGAAGTTGTCATCCAGAAAACCAGAAAGTTTAGTTTGAAACCATTCTAAAAAAAGGGGAGGTTCGATCGACCGACTGCCGAGATTTCATCTATTTTTATCTTTTCCATCTCTTATTTTTCACTCATTCTCTCACTTTCCTTCTTCTTCTCTATAGATCTACCTTCAAATTCACCATATCCTCCATTAATCTTCAAGATCTCACCAAGATTTCAAAAACCTATCATTTTTATTCTTCAAAAATCTAAAAATCCCCATTTTTCTTCCACTAAAAATTTAGTTTCTCTCACCTTTAGGGTCGACCGCCTTCTAAATTTTCCTTCTTCCATTTTTTATCATGCCAATGGTCAAAATAACGGGAAAGAATCTAAGGATGGAGAGGTTTCCAACTTCTTCATCGAAGGATGAACCCGAGGTGCTGAAAAATCATTTTGATAAATAACCCATCCTTATAGGTAAGATCGTAGATTTTGCGGATTTTATTCTTCAAGCACCTGCATTTCATGTGGAAGAATTCTTCTTAAGAATGGGTTGCGTCTCAATTGCATCTATGGAAGAATATGCATATCCTAAGCTTATAAAAGATTTTTACAAAAGTATGGTTTATACTCCTCGTACATGTAGCATTTCTTGTTTTCTAAAAGGAAAAAGGATTACAATTACCAAAACCCTTGTACGTTCTCTCCTTGAGCTAGAAGAATGTGTGAATCAAGTGTTTTGTCATATCGCTCATCCAACCTGTGACGATTATAATCCTATCATTGCATGTCATAGAGTGATCGAAATTTTTTTTGTACATCCAATAAAACTTAGTTCAAACCAACTTACCTTGTAAAGTTTTACACTTATCATTGCCTACATTATCTCTCCTAAAAGGTCATCTTGATAAAGTTACTTACTTCGACCTATTTCTTCTTGATTCCTTTTTAGTCAGGCGAATCCCTTATCAATCAAGGTCTATTGTCCAATTCTTCCGAGCATTGTCAAAATCAGATTTTCCAACAATTGTCATTGGTCACATGAAAATCGTCCACTCCGCTACTCGTATCAAGGCTTTATCCTTCGGCATGCTTCATACTAAAATTTCTAAACATTTTGAAATCCCTCTAAATGATGAGATCTTTGTTTCACTCCATCCCACCGACATTATCAATACTCATACTCTTAAACGCATGAAAATTGTCTAGGAGAATGGGCAATGGGTGGCCCGTACTAAGGGATTTGATTCGGACTCAGGACCTTCGAGTTTACCTTTTGAAGGATATGAAGATGACATCGGAAATGATAGTGAGGACAGTGTACCACAGGTTCCTAGTCCTCCTCATGACATCTCAGTATCGAGTGCTCCTCCACCCTCCGACAATTTTACTTTTATCGAGGATTACTACAATCTTCTCAACGGACGTATCGATTCACTTACATCCTCCGTCGACGGGCTTGGTAGGATGCTTCACCGTATGCAAGTTCAACAAAGATACAATATAAGCTCAACAAACGTCAATGCAAGCTCTGCAAGATGCCTTTTATCCTTACTACAATGCTCAATAGGAGGCAATGCAGGCTCAACAAAATGCCTTTTATGCTCGGTTCGATGCACTCTTTCTACCACCGCCTTATGGATATGTATTTTAGTCCTCATGTTGATCTAACTTCTTTGTATCCTTACCTTTCGTAAACTTATGCTCTGACCAGTCTATGCGGTATCCTATATATTGCATTTTTCGACTTCACGTGCCTACTTAAGGGGGAAAACTTATATTATTTCCTATGGTTGTGTTTTACTGTTAAATGCTATATCTTTTTGCTTATGACAAAAGGGGGAAATGTATAAGATGATATGCTTGATGAAAATATGGTGATCAAAAATCCTGATGATATGCTTGATGAAAATATGATTATCGAAAATGCTTGCCTTGATAAACATATGTTTTAAAGTGTTTGGCTATTGGTTTATAAAAGATAAGAGGGATAAATGGATCACATTCAAAATTTAAGAGTTATATTCCTTATCAATTATTCAATATTACTTTGTAAATCATCTTGTTTGTCATAATAAAAAAAAAGGAAAAATTGTTGACCTATGGTTGATTTAAAACATCAAAGTTTTGATTATAACAAATAAGTTGATCTTGTTTACTAACACGTTGAATTTAAGTGATTATAGTCTTTCAACACATACGTTGGAAAACTGATCAATGGTCGTCAAAAGATCAAAAGCTATCATCACAAATTGGACTCATGAGGAAGTCAAGATCGAAGTCACAATCAAGATCTTATGAGCTAAATTTCGGAACAAGATCAAATACTCAATCTCTTAGCTAAAATGTAAAGGTACTAACACTTTGATACATGACAATGAATGCTTGAACTTAAAACCCATACATGTATTAAAAACAATCTTGTGCATTAAAAGTCATTCGTATACAAGGATTTGATCAAATGTAAAAATGATTTTTAAAAATGATATCTGGACTTGTAAAACACTTTTTATCTTGGAAAGTTAGTTAAAAATACTCTCCAAAAGTCCATGCTTTACAAAACCTTCAAATCAGAACAAATGGAGGTAAAACGTGAAAAGGCCAAACTGCCAGCGGTTAATCGGTCGGGAGAGGCGATCGACTGGCCAAAACTGGCGATCGACCAGAAACTCTCAACGGTCCAAAATTTGACCGTTTTAACCTCTGATTTTTCTATACAAACGGTTATATTACTTATCCAAATAAGAGGCGGTTAACCGAACGTGGTCATCTGAACTTCCAGATTTTTTTAACGGTTTGAACTTTATAAATACCTCTACTTCTTGCATTCCAATTGTATTCTTGAAAAGCATAAAATAGAGAATTACTTGAGCAAAACTCTTTGAGCTTACATCTTTTTAATTCTTCAAACATTTACTTTGAAAACTTTAGATTGATTGAATCAACTTTTGAAAATCATCTTTTCCATTAATGTTCTCTCATCTAACACTTGAACTTCATTAATTACTCTTTATTAAAGTGTTGGTCTATTTTTCTCTTGGTATTTAATTGTGATCATATCATTTATTAAGAGATAAGTTTCAATTTGTAAAATCAATTTTATTTAAATTTGTGGGTCGTGTTAAGGTCCCGTAAAGCTCGACATTAAGGATCGGTGCTCTTTTTTTGTAAGTCACTGAAAGCTTTGTAAAGAGTTGGATTGCACCACAAGTCAATCAACATAGTGAAATTGGCCTTACTCGTGCCGTAGAGCTTGGTAACGAAGGATGTAGATCATTGCGTTGGATCGAACTTCCATAATTATATCGTTTGCATTCTCTATCCCTCTTTACTTATTGCTTTCATATTCGCCCTTATTATTTGAATTAATCTATCTAGTTATTACGTGCTTGATTTTAGATTAACTTTTCGAAAAAATTTTATAAACCAATTCACTCATCTTGATTAGATATTCTTGGGCTATAAAAAAGAAGTGGCATTAGCCGAGGAGATCAATGCAATGCTGCAAATAAACTGCCACCAAAATTCAAAGACTTGTGGAGTTTAACTTTACCTATTTTACTAGGCAAATGATTTCATTTTAATGCTTTACGTAATACAGGTGCAAGTGTAAACTTAATGCCTTTGTCTACTTTCAGTAAACTAGGAGTTAGGGAAGTAAAAGGATCGAACGTGACGCTGTAGCTGGCAGATTGGAGCATCGAATATCCATGGAGCAAGGTTGACAATGTGTTTATCAAGGTTGTAAAGCTGATATTCCCCCCAGACTTCCTTGTTATGGACCTCGAAGATGATCACGATATGCCAATTATCTTAGGTCGCCCCTTTTAGCAACAAGTCGAACTTTGATTGACATGGAGAAGGTGAGATGACTATGAGGGTGGCGGACGTACATGAAATCTTTAAATAACGTAATCCACCCAAGCATTCGACCCTTTTTAGCAACAAGTCCAACTTTGATTGACATGGAAAAGTGTAAGCTGATTGTGAAGGAAGATGACACACAAGAGATCTTTAAATTACATAATCCACCCAAGTAACCATTAGTCTTGGAGGAAGCCAAAATTTGTTGCTGAAGAAGTTCAACAAGGGTCAAATGAGACAAAACATAAACGTTTAGGGAGCCTTGCTCGACAGCAGTGGCTTATGCATAGCTGTTCACGAAAGGTGACATGGGGCATCTATTGTCGACATGAGTTTTACATTCGAGCAAGAGGTTAGACTATTAAACTTTGTTGTGAAAGATCATATCAAGAAAAAACCCAATCCAATGGTCATTCCTTTTATGATCGATTGTTCCAATCGCCCCTTCGGACAATCCAGCTACCTTACAATCTTCATGATTTAACCTTTGCCTCATGTCTTTCCTCTCTCAAAGGGTGCACCGACATTTCTCTCAAAGCAACTACCCGAAAACTGCTTTCCTAAAGTCTTTTTTCTTCAGTAACTTTAAGCCAAAATCAAGTGGATAACTTCACTTTGATTTCTGCACCTCTTGGCTCCATTTCTGATCCAAAAAGGCATAAAAATGTTTTATTAGGTACATTTTCATTGCCTGCATCCTTCTTTTTTGTCTGTATAGCAAAGCTAGTTGACACTAGCTGTAATGGTTAAAAATAAAGGTCCAACAAAAATAAAGTTTTTTTTCGATAAAACAAACAATTTGTTTTGCCAACTTTGAACCTGATTAACCCCTTTAAGTTAGCCGGTCTTACAAGATTGGTTGGGCGAGCTCATTGGGAAGGGGTGATTAGCAGAGAAAAGAATTACTGATAGATAGATTCTACTATTTGTTCAGGATGAATGAGTGGTTGTGAAGCTTTTGTCTGAGTGCACTTGAAGACTGCTATCTCACCTTCTTCTTGTGCTTTAAATTAATCAATAGTGCTCGCTTTGAATTAATATAACGACACTCTCACTTTACCAAAGATAAAATGGGACTTCTACTTGCCCTCATGAGTCACTTGTTTCTCCGAAACAGGAGATCAAAGTGCTTTTCTGATTTTAAAGCTTTCCCGTGGAGACCAACAACATTTTTAACATCACATAAACTAAATCTTCACATCCATGAGAACCAACAACAAAAGTGAGAAACAATTCATCACGGGATCTCGTCATGCTTGAAGCTCTTAAATTGCATTTAGCCTCTCCTTAGTTCTATGGACCAACCCTCGAATCAGAGAAGGAATCAAGAGATGCAGGAATCAACGTCAAACTCACACTCACACGAATTTTAGGGAAAACCACCCCAAGATTCTTAGCCTTCCAATCCTCTCTGCTTCCTTTATTTCTAAAAGGATTTTTTTTTTGACTGAAAAATTATAACAGATGCAATGACAAAATTCCAGTTGGCAACAGATGATTTGATGAAGATATTGACTGTGTTTAAAATAGTCCAATGATGGGATATCATGTGGTATTATGTCAAACATTATGTCAACCGTTATATTTTTGTAGCATGATTATTTCTAAAATGCTAAATTAAAGGAAAAACAGATGGTGAAAGACTTGCAAGATTGGCAAGCGGAGGGAAAAAGTAATGCAATAAAGGATTGTCCTTTACTGCCAACAATGAAAGGCTTACACGATTGAGAACGGGGTTAGACCTCATATTGACTCCATCTTTTTACCGCTTCGAATTCATAACTTTTGTAAATTTATCAACTAATACATTTTATTAACTTTTATAAAAATATACAAAAAATATGATTTGTTGCTAAACCAAATAGTGGGTTTATGTTAAAAAGACATTAATACTATTATATCTTTGTTTTGAATAATTAAAAGTAACAGGAAAAGTAAAGGAAAGGGGAAAAAGAAGATAAATAAAAATAAATATAACAACCCCTAAATACACGTATAATGTTATTTATTATAATTGGTGTGTATCAACTATTTATGTAGAGCTACCAAAGGATTAATAGTGTGGGATTAAATCTACAACATATCTTTGAATAAATTCGCTAACAAATGCCACCTAAAAGCCCGACTACTAGAAATAGCATGAACAATCATGTAATTTTTCATGACTTATATTTTTTTTTTTTTTTGGGCACTCAATCGATAACTACTTAAATTTTTTTAGTAAATTTTGATGATTTGAACAATTTCCAACAAGTATTTTCCGCGCACAATGGATAAAAGAAATTCTTGCTTCAGTCTTTTTTAAAAAGTAAAAATAGAAAATAAATAATACAGATGGAAAAATATTTCCTTCCTGCAAGTTTTTGTCCTTCGCGCACTTCTCCATCTTCGACCCTCTCGGTCTTTATTCTATGGTGATTTTTTGTTCTCTTCCACTTGCCCAGGTAGGTGATAATTTTTGCTTTTTTTGTTTCGTTTTCCTTGATTGGGGTTTGGCTAGCCATTGCATTTTTTGTTGCTTACTTTGTATTTGTAATATATATAGTAACATGACATCAAACTAATTTATACTCGTTCTACTTTGGTTAATGAGCGAAAGACTTGCTCAATAACATAAAAGAAAAGTCTCGCATTTGTTGTTCTGGTGAAGAATGCACTTTGCTATGCATTTTTCTGTGTTTTGGTTCCAAGAAAATTGGGTCAAATTATTGCACGAATGCATTCTAGTGATATCGCACTCCAGGTGTTTGTGGAAATGTGTGACCCATATCCTAATGTTGGTGATGGCTTGAGGGTGAGCATTGACTTGCCTATAACTACTAGAAAGGATACCAAATTATGTGTTTTCTTTAACTATTTGGATATGCNTTTCATTATAATCTCAAATGCAGGTTTTGTTCAAACTATTGTAACTGGAAAAAGGTTGTGCCAGTTTTCTGTTAGTTACATGATCAATTTCGATATAGATTGTAAGCTAAAACCAAGAACTCTGAAAGTGTATGCCAGGAAGGTGGTGTCTTAAGTCTACATAATCATATTTGCTTCTAATTTCTCAAGATACATATAAGGCTTCAAAATTGATTCCACAATAGCGAATGGCACAAATCCCAATATAGAGCTAGGAAGTATTTATGTGAACGAGTTAACTGGTAGAGCACTAAGATAATAAAAATTAATATACACTCATCTTGCTTCCAGCTGGGTAATGGTTATTTCATTGGATGAACAGCTAGTTATACTTTTACCTACAGATACATCTCTTTCTGTGAAAAAACCAGGCTGATTTGCCTGAGGCAACGCAACATCATTTCCCAACATTGCAACCACTGAAAACATGCTCGGCCTATCGTCTGGACATTGTTGCACACACAAAAGACCCACATGGATTAATCGTAGAACTTCAAGTAGATTAGCTTTCTCGCTTAGATAATCATCAACTAGTTCCAATGACCTTTCTTCCTTATGAAGTGTCCATGCCTGTATAAATTTAACCAAAGTAACATATCTTTTTAGCCAAGTTAATTATCATTTTACCCGCGTTAGTATATAGAGATTAAATATAGGCATCTCCAAGAAAATAATTACATGTCCAAGAAGGTTGAGGTGTTGATCTTCATGAGAAAATCCACTATTTCTCTTGCCAGTCACAATTTCTAGCACTAGAACGCCAAAGCTAAATACATCCGATTTTTGCGAGAACCGTCCATGCACTGCATATTCTGGTGACATGTAGCCACTGCATGGAAGTATTAGCCAACAAATAATGTTAAGAATAATGGAAGTATATTAATTATATGTTGTGCCGTTGAGATTCTTACTATGTTCCAACTACTCTATTTGTCTTATCTTCGGTTTCATTCCCTCCAAAACTTCTAGCAATGCCGAAGTCTGATATTTTAGGATTCATGTCAGTATCTAGCAATATGTTGCTCGCTTTGAGGTCTCTATGAATAATTCTCATCCGAGAATCTTGATGAATATACATCAGTCCTCTAGCCACTCCATTAACAATTTGGAGGCGCTTAGGCCAATCAAGTAATGTACTTCTGGTTTGATCTGCCAAAATGTTGTGCTAGTTAATATTCCGTCATCCAATTGTAGTTGAATGCTAAACATTAGAAATTAATTCCAAAATATCATCAACTATATACTCTGGAAAATAACTATACTATATCGCAAAACTTTAAATGGAGCAAAGGAACAATGCTTTCCTATGTTTATGCAATCAACTAGTATTCAATTCTGGACTAGCATTAATCTCCGATTCACTGCATGTTTTTTAAGTTATCCCTGACCATATGGCTCGAACAATGACTTAAATTAGTAGAAGTTCTTTGTGGCTATATGTTGAATGGTACGTTTGAGCTTATTGTACTAGAATTAGAAATCCTTACCAAATAAAATCAAGTCCAGGCTTTTGTTGGGCATGTATTCATAAATGAGCATCTTTTCTTCTCCTTCTATGCAGCATCCTAGAAGCTTCACAAGATTTCGATGCTGAAGTTTAGCGATGCAGATAACTTCATTCTTGAATTCATCAAGTCCTTGTGTGGAAGTTTTTGACAACCTTTTCACAGCAACTTCTTGTCCATCTTCCAGAGTCCCCTAAGATCAGAATGTGTTCATTTGAGAAGGTATTAATTTAATGAACTGGAAGTAGCACTGGATTTTTTTCAGCTGAAATTCATCTGTTACACTCTTTTAATATGTCTCATAGGCTAACCTTTATGTTATGTGAATTGAAGTCGAGCATTTCATCTCTTATACAAGAGAGAGAGGAATATTGAACATTGCTACTGATATATGCATGTATGATGCTCCATGTGCAAAGTGTTAATAACCTTTCAAAAAAATTTACAAAACTTTGAAGAAGACCACTTTTTTCAGTTGTTCATTCTTGTTGAATTGTACCTATGGAGCAAGTCTAATTTTCAGAAGACACACAATATTTATCTTCTGCAAAAGTTATATAAGAAAATAAAATAAAAATAAATAAATAAAATCACATTTTTTTCTGGGTTTAGTGTCTGTTGCTTATTCACTGTTTTAAATCTTTATTTTGTGCACATATTTCCACTCTGAGGCATTGCAGCTAAATTAAAGTTCACTAGTCATATAATTCTTCTGAAACAAGAGGATTTTATATGATATAAGTATCTAAAGTCTCTGATTTCCTTGACGTACTGTAGTATTCAATTTTCACCTTATAAACAGGCCCGTATCCACCTTGTCCAAGCTTGTTGTTGGCTGAAAAGTTATTGGTGGCTTTTGAAATTGTAGATGCACGGAACAATGGCAGCTCATAATCTTTGTTATGGCTTTCAGTACAATTTCCTGAAACATGAGTAATATAAGCATGTAATTTAGCAGAGAGAAGTTCAAAAGTGAAAGTATTCTAGACCTAGTATTAGTTAATAATCTTTCACCATAAAATGGCACAAAGTTACCCACCTTCTGTTCTCCATTTTGTGCAATTTTTCTTCCTTTTTCGATAATATAGCATCAAGCTCAGGCCCAGCAGAACCACCCCCATTAATGATGTCAAACTCGATATCAATATTTTTCTTCCCTTTCCTTTAGAATCTGCAGAAAGTTCAATTCAAAAGTACTGATAGTCTTTCCCAATGATAGATATCGTTCTCCTCCGTTTTCTTGTTTTAAGTGGTCAATATCAGATTGCTCTTACAAACTATATAAATATTTTTTTAAAAAATTGAATCCAGTTTTCAATACGACCATTATATTTCGTATCATATGATGTCAGGCAAAAGATAAACATGTTATTTACCATGCTCATATAAAAAGTTTGCTAATTGTCAGAATAATAACAGAATAAGGTCATTGATAGCATAGTGCACTGATTGATTGTTTAGCATATTCTTACCCAATTCAGAAGAAGCCATTCTAACGTAAATATCTTGTCCGTGTGAAGATAGATCTCTGATGTCAATCAAGTCTTCATACCAAAACAAGCATCCACTTCCCTCTCCGCTGATATTTAACTGTGTATACGCCATACAAGAGCAATCCTTTATGCACTCCACTTTGCATTCTTCAAGAGTCATACTCTTGTTATACTTGGAGTTTCGGGAATCTGGTAATTTAATTCCAGAATACTTCAAAAATACATCACCCTTTGAACAATTTAAGGGTGTCCTTCGGTTGCAACCACTCGACCAATCTGACCTAATCCAACCTTCTGGATCTCTTGGCTCAAATTTATCAAGACATGTACATGCAGGAGTATTTGCAATATTGCAACTACCATAAGCACCACACAATTTGTAAGTATCACAATTATCTGCTGGAAAATTGACGTAAGGGATCCAGTCGTGGATCCTATCGACCCATGTCCAGCGTTGTATGATACCAGTCTGAGTCAAAATAACCCTTGAAATAACTGAACTGTCAATGGCCTCTAGCCTATGGTATGCCTCGTCCTTGTTCATGATAAATACAAATCTGAAATTCATATCCTGCCCTGCATTTGTTTGCCCACTAAAGCCAAGACCATTCCAGGGCCCCATTCTACATAGAGTAGTTGTACCTCTTTTTATGACTAGCTGTGGATATCCAGTTGGATCCAAATGAAATGTAAAATACCCTTTAGCTGGATCGTCAGTTGTCTTCCACGACGACAGGTAGCTCTCTATACCTGTTACAAAGTTCCAACCAGTATTCATGCCTGGTAGATACGTATCGCTTGGAAAAACAAAACTCTGCCAAAGAAAATTATCTGGACGATCATCATTTGCTTCTCTAAGGACAAGATTTCCTGAGTCCAGCAATTGTAAGACTGGTGTCCGAGCAACTCTTGATGCATTGGAAGACCATATGATGTTATTGGTGTCATTCAGAACTACCAAGATACCTGGCTCCATGACCTTCAAGATGCCTGATGTACTTCTTACTGGAATTTCTCTGTTGGCTACCCAAACTGCAGAGGTATTAGATATCTTGTGGTACCTGATACCCACATACCGATTATTGGAGCTACCTGGGCTGAAAAATCCCAGTTCAAATCTTCCCCCTGATGAAACCAGGGTGTCACCATCTCTAAGAATCTCTGTTGTATTAATGATATCTATTGCAGTTGAGATCTTTAGGATGGAAAGTAAAAATGATAGGAGAAGAAGAAAAGGTACATGTTTAATTGGTTTCTTCATGGTACATACCTTTCTTTTGCCTTTGTCTTCTTGATCATTCAAAACAGAGTACAGTGGATTAGATCTAATCTTTGACAGCTAAAATAATTTCAGACTTCTTCGTTGATGGAAAACTGTCATCATTTGTTTACCTTGACTTTAGAAACAGGGACAATGAATATAATAATAATAATAATGACGTAGAATGCCCAATTTGACTATCGGGTTATATGAATTGGAGTATTTCTTGTTATTCACACTGTTCAACAGTACCATCCATTCCATTTCTTTAAAATTTGTATGCTTTCCTTAAGTTGAATGTTTTACTTGAAAACTTGTTGGGAAAAAAAAAAAAAAAAAAAAAAAA